>JASDQU010682642.1:0-17022 GCA_032191745.1 Picea mariana | reverse complement strand
AAGTGGTAATGAGTGAGGGGGGTTTGAGTTAACAAGAAGGCGACATGTTATGAGGGCCCTGCATAGGAAATACCACCAACTCAGACCCCCCCCCCACCGTTAAAGGTAGAAAGGTCGGGGGGGTCCGATATTCCCTGTCAATCATAGATCTGAGTGCCCAATTATCGGCCACTGACATTAGCGCACCCTTTAACATAAAATGCCAAAACTATCATGTCACCACCCTTTACCCTTTCTTCATTTTGTCACCAACCATAGATTTATTTGGTGAGTGACCATTGACGGTCGAGGTGGATTGTGAGTGATTAAATCCGTCACCCAAGCTTTGCATGTGTATCAATGGTCTTGATCTGATCTGATCGTTGACTAATCCTCCAATGATTCTTCTGATATTCATCGCGCCATCTCTTCTGAGATCCATCATGCCATCTCTTCTAAGATTCATTCTCTCACCCTCCTAAGATTTTATCTCTGTATATTTTCATACTATAACTTTGATTTTCATTTGCTAACTCTCATGGGCTTTAATCTCTGCATATCGTCCAACTTTTTGACATCAACCATTATATGCTAACAGAATACTGTTGGTATCAATGATAATTCATCATACCAACTTATCATCACATCAATGATATCGACTGTTGACATTAATGACAATATATTAATGACACTATATCCAACAAGTAATCCAAAAAAACCATCAGATACATGGTATCAATTGGTTAGTGGTCATCCCAACCCACAATTTCAAAGATCACTTCAGTTATACACTGATAGTAGAGTGGTGATACTACATGTTCACCAATTAGTAGAAGACATCAGATTCTTCTAGATCAAATACTTGGAAAAACGATCAAATTGTCAAGCAATCAGGGAATGTTCAGATATTGCAATTGTTCACTTTCATATCTCAGCTCTCTTCCAATTCATTTCAGATGAACAAATTCAGCATCCAGATTAGTGATTTTTCAGGCAGTTCTTCATTGAGGCTCATCTTAGGAGTTTCATTTTGAAGACTTGGAATTGATACCAGTTTATGATTAATTGTTGGTATTATTGATCGACCTTGTGTTTGAGGCGGGGAATGTTAGCCTATGGATTAACTTAACCAATAACTAAGTCTAATTGTCACCTATATTTGTATTATTCATTTAGGATATTAGTAATATATCCTCAAGTGATGACTAATGAGTTAGTTAAGATTGCCTAGCCTAGTCATCATGCATTATTTTAGGATCTAGAGAAAATCTCTCTATGAGGTGGCATCACCCATTGTACTATAAATATGTAGCATTAGTGTGAATGCATTAGAGTTGGCTAGTGAGAATTTTCCACCATCTTGTTTTTCTTATGCATATTTTATCAATTAGTTGGTGCCTCAAATTTCTTTTCATAGAAGGTGACGGTTACACTCTTACTAAAAGAGAATAATCTTTGTGATATTATCAAGAACGTTGTTACTCTACCTACAGATCCATGGGAGTTGGTAGCTCACAACAAGAGATAAGTGAATTCCAAGTAGATGATCTTGGATTCCATAAAGGATCATCTAATCCCTCATTTACCCAAGAAGAAGACAATGAAGGGGATGTTTGATGCCCTGGTTAGTCTCTACCAAAGTCAAAACATAAACAAGAAGACAATATTGTGTAACAAATGCATATCCATAGTGATGACCAGATCAAACATAGTTAATAGTTACCTTATGAATATCACACATATTCGTGATCAACTTGCAACAATTGGGGAGAATTTTGAAGATGAAGAGTCAGTGAAAATGAAATTGAATGGATTCCCAACTTCATGGGAACCATTTGTCAAAGGTATTTGCGCTTGGGAAAAAATTCCTAACTTTGAGAGACTTTGGGATGACTATATCCAGGAGGAGACTTGGATGGATTCAAAGATCGACAACAATGGTGAAGATAACCTAGCTCTATTTGGTCAACTAAATAAGGGCATACGTAAAGGACCCAACAAGTGTAAACAAAAGAGTAAGGAGTCAACCTCACGACCAGAAAAGAAGGATTTGAGTAAAATCATGTGCTTCAGTTGTCATAAGCATGGTCATTATGCATGATAGTATCCAGATAAGAAGAAGGGTAAATGGAAGAAATATTAGAAGAAGGTATCAGCCTCTATAGAAAGTCATATGAATGAGTTTGTTTCCAAGTTAGAGAAGGATTTATCATTGGTATATTGAATTTCTACCACACAATTCTAAGGAATGCATGGTAAATGGATAGTGGGGCATCCCGACATATGGCATCATCCCGAAATTTTTTTTCTAGTCTGAAGAAGAAGGACTTGGGATTATAGTTTGATCTTAGTGATGATGCCAAGTACCCAGTAGCAATAGTTGGTACTATCTCCTTCCATCTCAAGTCAAGTAATTCTTTATATTTTGACAATGTCTTGTTTGTACCAAATCTTAGGAAGAATTTTCTTTTAGTTTTGGTTATGGAAGATAAGGGATTTGTAATGGAGTTAAATAACCAACAAGTCATCATCAAACCGAAGGAATCTAGCCCAAATATATCTCAAGTAATAGGGGTTGCAGGGTGAACCTGTTCAATCTTTGGTGCATAAAAATGACAAATTGTGCGAGTTGTGACACAAGAGGACGAGGAATTCACATCACATGGAATTTCCTTTTATGGGGGAGATATTCATAGGTCTTCCAGAATTGAGTATTGAGAAGTATGGTGTATGAAAAGGGTGCATGCTTGGAAATAATGACAAGGATGCTTTCCCAAGCAACGAGCATAGGTATAAGGGGATTTTATACCTAGTACATTTATATGTTTGTGGACCAATGTCAATAGAACCAATTAAACAAGAAGCGTGCATTATGGTTCCTTTATTAATGATTTCTCTCACAAGACTTGGATATACTTCTTAAATACCAAGGATGAGGTCTTTGGAAGGTTTCAATAGTTCAAAGTTCTAGTTGAAAACTAGAGAGGGAAGAAGATCAAAATATTGAGATCAAAAAATGGGGGAGGGTATACCTCCAAGGAGTTCGAGGGTTTCTACAAGGAGGAAGGAATAAAGAGGGAGAAGACAATTCCATACAACCCACAACAGAATGGGGTTGTAGAGTAGAAGAATCAATCCATTGTAGGGGTTGTTAAATCCATCATACATGACCAGGACGTGTTCGTGTTTCTTTGGATAGAGGCATGTAACACAATATTATACATCCAGAACTAGTTTCCTAGCACGATCTTGGAGGAAAATACACCAGAGGAGGAATTCATTGGCATGAAGCCGGAGGTGATTCATTTATACATATTTGGTTGTCCATTTTATATCCATGTATTGTTAAACAAGAGTACCAAGTTGGAACCCTTCAACAAGAAGAATTTGTTTGTGGGTTACAGTGATAATTTAATGAATTACAAGGTCTACATTCTAGAGCAGAGAAATACGGTAGTAATCAAGGATGTAAAGTTTGTCGAAGAATTTTTATCCAAGAAGTCTCATGAGCCTACTCTAGTGATAGAGGATAAGGAGGTAGAAGATTTGAAGGTTAAGCAGGGCTCACCAATGATTTCTAGGCAATACAAAAACCTTTAGGTGAATAGGGGGAGATAATATCCCCTTTAAATTTTGTCAGGAGACCTCAATGGTTTAGTTATACATTGAGGGATGCTCAATAGTGTGTTGAGATTCCTAGGAGGACATTCAAAGAGAGAAAACATCTAAAGAATTTTCTAGACTATATGTCATTGATTAGAAACATTATAGATTCCAAGCCTTCTAGTTTTCAGATGGAAGTGGACCAACAGGTATGGTGGGATCCCATGTTGGAGTACATTTCCATCATGAAGAATGGTGTTTGGGACATACTTCCAAGACTGGAGGGGAAGTTGGTTGTGAGTTATAGGTGTCTCTACAAGGTCAATCATGTAGTATATGGCAACTTTGAGAAGTTCAAAGAAAGGTTTGTGGCGAGAGGGTTATCTGAAAGAGAGTGAGTGGACTATGAGGAGACATTTTCTCCAGTCATAAGGTACACTTCCATTAGAGTAGTAATGTCCTTGGTTTCATTTATGGGATGGAGGATACATCAAATGGATGTGAAGATAAATTTTCTTAATGGGATGATTAAGGAATAAGTGTACATAGAAAAACCTCATGGATTTGAGGTAAGTGGGAAGGATTCACATGTGTGAAAGCTTAAGAAAACTGTGTAAGTGTTGATGATTATAGTTGCGCGAGACATCCTCCAGGACACAGACCTGAGAGAGAGACCCTGATATTGGTGTGTGGTTCCTATCTGAGACAAAGCTGGAACGTAGAGATGGCCTCCTCATTACAGAGAGTTTAGAAGAACTCCAAATGATTCTCGTGTGTAACACAGTGAGAAAGGGGATCTGCTGATTTGGACGTGCATGTAGCTGAGCACAAGGTGAACATATGAATTCCCATGAGCTGGTTGCATCGCTATGAGTTAGAGATGAAGATGATATATTAGCCTCCTCATAGCATAGAGTTGAGATGATGAAATCCATATGACTCTCTTGTGTAATGTAGTGGGAAAGAAGATCTGTTGAGTTGGACATTCTTGTGGATGAGCATAGGTGAACGTGATCCTAGTGGTTGAGCACTAGTGAGTGTGGTTCTCTTGTGAGACGCAATGAGATAGATAAATAGACATCCATATGGATGTTCACCTAGTGGCTGAGCACTAGTGGGTGTATGTTATCTCTTGATATATTGTTCAATATTCAGACCTACGTGTATCCCTAATTGTAATGTAAAGGGTACATGTCGGCCCCACCTTAATGTAATTGATAATTAATGTAAAAGATAATTAATCTGGTTATTATTAATTATATTTTGAGTTAGTAAGGTCGGCCCTATTGTGCCAATAGACACTTTTGTTGACAGGTCAAGTCTAATATAAGTAAAGGTAAATTCCCCATTGAGGAATCATATCTTTTGTGTGAGTTTGGAAATTTCAGCAAGTACATCTTCTTGGGAAAAGTGCACACCTCTCTTGGGTGCTAGTCTTCTACGGTTTGAAAGAACCCTTTTGTGTGTTAGGTTTTCTTGGTGGTGAAGGTATTTCTCTTGAAGAATATAACAAAGGATTGGCTTGTTTTTCTTCCCTTGTTGAGAAGATTTTTCCCAGGATACTTGTTATGTACTTGTGCATGGTGTTTCTTCTTGTGATCTTGGTTGCTACAAAAAAATTGTCTATGGTTTAAGTTAAATTCTAAAATGGAATGAAATTCATGCTTAAATATTTCCTATTAAAAAATCAACATGGTATCAGAGCATAGGTCTTGAAGAACCCCTGCACAAGCACTTAAAAAAAAGCTAAGTCATCCTCCTTCTACAGTTTCGTACGGTCTCTAGGGTTTCTGTAGAAATATGTATGACCCTCACTTGATTTCCCTTTTCAGAACCTTACACATGGACATTGGAGCTAAAACTTGGATCAAGTTGTACGACCTTCCTTAGCGCATCTCCAGAGATCATCAAAGTGAATTTTCGAGGATTTTGAGTTTTTGGCCCTAGGGTTTCTAAGGTGCCAAAATCTTCTGGAGAATCCTGATCTTAGGGTTTCTGCAACTTCTTGAAGAAATGTTTCAAATAAACAAGCATTCATATGAAACTCTTAAATATTTATTGTTGGAAGTCATAATCCCAACAAAACCATTAGGTTTTCTAAGTCCAGTTGGCGAGAGTTTGAAAAGAATTCCAAACAAATGAAGAACAAAACTTTAGTAGAAGACAGGCTTGATGGAAAAAGCAACTTCAGCTCTTGGAAGTCAAGGATTCAGGTCACCCTTGAAGAAGATGACCTTTTGGATGTGGTAACAAAAAATTTACCATATACAGCTACCAATGAAGAGAACAATATAAGAAAGGAAGAAGATGTCAAGGAAAGAAAAATAATCATCTACTCAGTAAGAGATCATATCTCACCTCGTATTGCCAACCTGAAGACAACTCATGAAATGTATGAAGCATTAAAAGAGATGTTTGAAAGTGACAACACCCTCAAAACTCTTACCTTAAAGGGCCAGCTTCAAATTACTAAGATGATGAAAGGTGATATAGTTGTTACCTTCTTTATGAAGATATCATAGATTAAAGAACAACTAGGAGCCATTGGACAAATCATGTCCGACAGAGAACTTGTCTTATCTACTCTCAAAAATATTCCAAAACATTGGGAGCCCTTTCTTCAAAGCATCACTGGAAGAGAAAATTTACCAACCTTTGATCGTCTTTGGACAGACTATACTCAATAAGAACTTAGACTTAGAAATAGAGGAGTGGAAGACACCCATGATGAAAATCATGCTCTTGCACTTCATACAAAGAAAGGAGAAAGATTCAAAATAAAATTAAGACAAAAATTCAAAGATGAGAAGTCTCCATCAACCTCATGTCATAATCAGAGAAGATATGTTTTAGAGATTCAGTGCTTCAAATGTGACAAATATGGGCACTATGCAAGAAATTGTCCAACCAGGAAGAAGGGAAGACAATATGCTTCCACCATTGACATTGATCCAGACCCACCTCAAAAGAATGAAGATAAGAGAGAGGAAAATTACTTCTTCTATAACCAAACACATAACTAAACATGACTACAAACCCAGGTAAATCGTTTGATTATTAATTTTATAGTTGATTGAATTCTTAATAAGTGAAGGGTATTATCTCCAGTATGGGAGCCCTCATGACTTGGACCATTATCCCTAGTACGAGAGTCCAAACCTTATTGATTGATTATTGTGTTGGTCAAGAAGACATAAAATATCTAGAAAGTAATAAAAGAATAGTTCCATCCTTCAGACCTTAGAGAGAGTTACTTGACTCAGAGGGAGTCAAAACAAAATGAAAATAAGGAAGAAATAATACCTTCTTCCCCTTCAACAATTCAGAGGGAGACAGACAGTATTCCAGCAAATTCAACTGCTCCAGTTGATATGAAAAGAGATATTTTATTAGGGAATAAAAGGCATGCCTAGGGTCAACAACACTCTGCAGAAGGGAGAGAAACATACTAGTGCCTCAAGGGACATCCTGAGAAAGAAAAGGAGTTTTTCAATTTACCCTTCAACCATGAGCTACTCCATTGATTCTGAGACTCCTTGTCATGTGTAAATGTGTTGAACCTGCATATAATAGATATAGATAAACAATAATACACACATTTTCAGAGAGAATCGGAGAAAGAGAAAGAAGGAGATAAAGAATGAAAGAATTCTCATTAACCGTTGTGAATAATGAATAATTTACACATGATATACTATGTATAACTCAATGAGTGTGCACTGGAGGAGAAACAATGTTCCATAGTGGTGGCCTAGAGTGATATGGACACACACTAGAAGTTATGGGAGTGAACTGCCACCTAGTCGAGTCTCTCAAGAAGTTACGGGATTGAACTACCACCTAGTTGAGTTAACTAGTCAACTAGTCTTCAGTTAACTGACTGAACAAAGAGTAGTGAGGAGTTAACTTAGGGAATAAAGGGTAACGTGCTAGTCTAGTGATGATGCCAAGGAAAGGTATAATTATCATGGAGATGATCCCAATGTTCCATGGTGACAATACCAATGCAGCATCTAAACTCAACTCAACTAGTCAAACTGAAGTGTCAACTGAAAGAGAATATTCTCCAGGTGGAATATTCTCCCCTAAAATATAGGAGACTGGATAATGACTAATTATGACTAATAAATAAGGAAAAACCTTAGGAAAAAGAAATTCTAGGTGTGTGTCAAGTAACTCCAACAACCCCCCTGAACATCACTATGGTGAAAATAAAGAATGGGTCCCGGCAAAGAGGCCATGTTAGGTACCCAAATACAAAATATACAATGAAATAAAGTGAGGAAAGAGGGAAAACCTCATGGGAAAAACCCCCTCTCAAGGTACAATGTATGTAAAAAGAAGAACTATAGTTGCTAGGCAACTGTGTCCTTCACTCCAAGACGACTTCGCATAGAATGGAACTTATGCTCAGTGAAGGTCTTGGTGAAGATTTCTATCATTTGTTCTGCTGAAGGACAGAACTGTAAGTTGATGATCCCCTCATGTACTAAGTCCCAGATTTAGTGCATGTGTATCTGGATGTGCTTCGTCTGTTGCCTCTGAACTGGATCTCTGCAGAACTTTAGAGTGCCCTGGTTGTCATACCAGATGATGATCGACCGATGAAATTGAATGCCCAACTCAATGAGAAAATGTTGTAGCCACATAGCCTGAATGGTTACGTTAACTACCCCTCTGTACTCTTCCTCGGCTGAATATAGAGCAATGGCACCTTGCTTCTTTCTCGACCAAAAGATAGGCCTGGAACCAAGACTGAGTGAGTAACCAGATGTGGACTTGCGATCAGTGTTACTGCCAACCCAGTTAGAATCAGTAAACCTGATGAGATCTAATGTAGAGTCTGCTACATAATGAATCCAAAAGGTGATGGTGCCATGTACATATCGAAGGATATGCTTTGAAGCTTTCCAATGTAGCTCATGCGGCTCCTGTATGAACCTGGAAACTACGCCAAATGCATATGAGAGGTCTGGTCTGGAGTGTGTGAGATAAAATAAGCTCTCCACTAGTTTTCTATACAATGTGTTGTCAACCAATGGAGTCTCCCCGCCATCCTCAAGTTTTACTCCTGATACGAAAGGATTCGGAGCAGACTTGTAGTTTTTCATGTCAAATCTCTCAAGGAGATCTCATGCATACATGGCCTGAGACAGTTTGATACTTGATGCATCTTTACTGATCTCGAGTCCAAGGAAGAAGTGTAGCGTACCCATGTCCTTCATCAAAAACCTTTCATGTAGAATCCTCTTGATTGCAACAATCATTGAAGTCGAGAACCTGGTGATCAGTAAATCATCGACATACAGAACTAAAAGTAGAATTGAATCAGTCGTCATGAGCATGTAGACATTTGGGTTTGATTTACAATGTACAAAGTTCTGTGACAACAAGTAGGAATCCATCTTGTCATACCATGCCCTCAGAGCCTGCTTAAGGCCATATAGTGACTTCTTCAGTCGACAGACCAAAGATGAGTCCTACATAAATCCCTGGGATTGCTCCATATAGATCTCCTTGGAGAGATCACCATGAAGAAATGTATTCGTCACATCCATCTAATGAAATTCCCATCCCTTTGTTGCTGCAATGGCAAGTGCCAATCGTATGGAATCCATCTTCGCTACTGGAGCGAAGGTCTCATCATAGTCAATACCATGCACCTCCTGAAATCCTTTGGTGACAAGATTGGCTTTGTATCTACTAATCTATCCATCTATTGCACTCTTGGTCCTATAGACCCATCTGCATCTGACAAGTTTCCTCTCAGAAGGAAGGGGAACCAGATCCCACGTCTGGTTCTCGAGGAGGGAGTTGTACTCCTCCTGCATGGCGGATTCCCAAAAGGGATTTCCAGTAGCCTTTCCATAAGACTATGGATCTAAAGACTGAACCAAGAAAATATGCCCAGAGGGAAATGGTTCAGTGACAGTGAGTGCAATGGGAGGCTCATCAAAATCATATCGAGTCCTCTTAGTATTGGTTGGATCACCAATGAGATCCCCTGCATCTTGAAGATTAGTATGTGCCCACTTGGGCCTCTACTCTGGCTCTGCAATTGCATCTGGATACTCTGAATCTGAATCTGACAGTACTGACTCTGAATCTAAATCATCTGAGTCCTATGAATCAGAACTCTCATATGAAGAAGAGTTGGCATGTGCATGCTCATCATCTCGGACAGGTGGAAGAGTGAAGGTGTCTGCATGTGGTTGTTGAGGTACATGCGAGACACTTTCCTCAAATTGGACACTATGCTCAATGATAAGCCAGTTCGAGGAAAGATCAATAAGCTGATATCCCTTCACATCGTCAGGGTATCCAAAAAAAATGCACTTAATTCTCTGTGGATCAAGTGCCTTCCTCTTTTTAGAGGGAATCATGGCCCATGCACATGAACCGAAAATGAGAACGTGGGTCACTTCCGGCTTGAGGCTTCTCAAAGCCTCGTAGGGGGTCTTATCCTTAATGTGTCTCAACCAGGGATTTATAATCTTTGAGGTGTTGAAAGACCTTGGATTTTTGCCTGAGAAAGTAGGTCCATGTAAAACATTAGAAATCGTCAACAAAAATGAGAACAAACCTCTATTTGTTGATCGATGGATGTGGAAAAGGACCCATGATGTCACTATGGATCAGATCTAAAGGTGTGGAGGCTCTCTGAGACTTTCCCTTGTCAAATTTCTCTTGAGGTTGTTTCCCGAGAAAACATCCCTCACACACTCCCTTGGAGAAATGGATGTCTGGTAGACTATCAACCAATATTTGTTTGCTAATTTGTTACATGTATCTGAAATTAAAATTTCCAAACCTTTCATTCCATATCCTACTACTTTCATTAACATGAGTAAGCAGCAAAGCATAATCAAGTTCAATGAATTCAGAAAATGTATACAATCTAGACTGATAATTTACCTCACCGGTTGCAACCCTGCAACCCCAGAGTTGGTTTGCATGTCGTATATTTCCATGGAATTTGGTTTGAATATGAATTTCTTTCCATTACTGGAATTCTTCATCTGATACATGGAGAGAAGGTTGATAGAAATTTTGGGAACGTGCAGCACATTCTTGAAGCTTCCGTTGGTGAGTTCAATCCTTCCTTTGTCGGTGACTTCGACAAAAGAGTTGTCCCCCATCAAAATAGGAGGACATTTTCATGCATCCAATGAAGAATAGATTTCTTCTGATGTATCCATATGATGTGAGGCTCCTGAATCAATGATCCAAGCATCGGGAGAGGAGTTGATGGCAGTGAAGGCATGGCTATAATTGTCTTTCTTCGGATTCGAATCTTCTGGTTTCTTCTTCTTGGCACCCTTAGGGATGTGATCTCCAAGGTTGTTTTGCTGAAGTATTTGAGACATCAGATTTTTTTTTTGCATGCCTGCATGCAGATTCCAAATGGAATCCTTTGTGACAGTACGTGTATTTCTCCTCTTTTCTACCCTTTTCTCCTTTGGATACGGAGGCATTGGTGAAAGGTTTTGTGTACCCTTCCTTCTTCGAATGTGCATGATATTTCTATTTATATTTGTCTTTAGATTTCTGATATTTTTTTCTGCCATCATGCACAGTGAGTGCATGCGCCCTTGGGCCTTTGATTGTGCCCATGTTGATGAGCTTGGTTTTCTCTTGTGTCATGGATTCAATAAATTCCTCAAGAGAAGGCATCTTCTAGGTGGCTCTAGAGGAGAATCTGAAAGAATGGAATGTGGATACGAATACAAAGAATTTAGGACCAAGCTTGGAGAGAATGGTGAGAACCATTTATTTCTCCTCCTTCGATTTATCAACCCCACAATCTTTGAGTTGTGACAGTAAATCCTTAAATTTTGTAAATAAATCTTGGATATTTTCGAATATTTTTGGATCCAATGTGAGCAGATCCACCTCCAACATGTGTCCCCTCATCTCATATTTTTTTCCAAAGAGCCCTTCCAAGGTGCTCCAGGCTTCATTGGGAATCTTACAGGAAGATATGTGAAAAAGGAGATCGAGAGAAATACGACTACAAATTGTTCTGAGTGCCTCATCCATGCGATTTAAGTACTTGTATTTTTCTATGGCTAATGTCGGTTTTGTATATGTATTCAAGGTTAAACTGTACAACCCTTTGGTTCAGAGATGTATGGCTATTTTCTCCTTCCATGCAAAGTAGTTGTAAAGTGTAAGAATAAATTCTTTTTGGAAATCCACCTTTCTGTTGTCTTCAATCTTTTGTACCTGCAAAATGTTTTGGTGTAGCTTTTGTTTAGTATTCCATCGGCTCTGATACCATGTAAATGTGTTGAACCTACACAGAATAGATCTATCTAAAAATTAATAGACACATTTTCAGAGAGAATTGGAGAAAAAAGAAGAAGGAGATAAAGAATGAAAGAACTCTCATTAACCATTGTGAATAATGAATAATTTACACATGATATACTCTGTATAACTAAATGAGTGCACACTGGATGAGAATCAATGCACCATAGTGGTGGTCTAGAGTGATCTAGACACACCAACAGTTACAGGAGTGAACTGCCACCTAGTCTAGTCTCTCAGGCGGTTATGGGAGTGAATTGCCACCTAGTTGAGTTAACTAGTCAACTAGTCTTCAGTTAATTGACTGCATAGAGAGTAGTGAGGAGTTAACTCAGGGAATCAAGGGTAATGTGCCAATATGGTGATGATACCAAGGAAAGTTTGAATTATCATGGTGATGATCCCTATGTTGCATGGTGACAAGACCAATGCAACATCTAAACTCAACTCAACTAGTCAAACTGAAGTGTCAACTGAAAGAGAATATTCTCCATGTGAAATATTCTCCCCTAAAATATAGGAGACTGGATAATGACTAATAATGACTAATAAACAAGGAAAAACCTTAGGAAAAATAAATCCTAGGTGTGTTTGATGTAACTCCAACATCATGGAGAAGTGATAGGTGAACAATTATGGGAAAATGTCATAACAGAAGAATACTAGTATATCTTAAAAGAATGATGTATAAGACATTGTCCTGAGACCAGAAGGAAAATATATGGTGACTTGTAAATGGATATATACAGTTGATGGAAGTATCAAGAAATAAAAACCTGTGGCCAGAGGATTCTCACAAGCAGAAGGAGTGAACTATGATGAGACATATTTATCCAGTAGACATATTCTCTTTCATCTATACCACCATCCATGAGTTGGAAACTACATCAGATAGATGGATTCGTGATGATTTTGGGTTCCAACAAAAGTATTACTGACCTATACTATTATAGTGTTGGTGATGAGAGCCTAATTTTTTATTCAGGAAGTCGTGTTGTTGGATACAAGCAAGCCTCAACCTATGATTTTGAGATGAAGAATCTGGGTATGACACACTACTTCTTGTGACAAGAAGTATAATAGAGGACTAATGAGATATTTCCTTAGTCAAGGAAAATATACAATGGATATTAAAGAAGTTCGGTATGACATAATACAAATCCATGTCTACACTGATGGTGATGGATTTGACGAAAGAATAAATGATGATGATTCAGGTGAGATTGATCCACATGTGTACCAACAACTGATTGGATGATTGATGTATCTGGTTAACACCAGACCTGATATATGCTATACAATGAATGTGCCTAGTCAATCCATGAGTCAATCGAGATAGACTCACTCGATAACAATAAAGCATGTATCGAGATATATACAAGGCACAGTTGGATATGCCCTGAGATATGCCTCCAGTGTGAACTTGAGTTTGCAGGGATATGCCGATACAAATTGAGAAGAGAGTACAGTAGACCAAAAGAGCACATCCAGTTGTTGTATTATCGTGAAGTTTTCCATGGTTTCCTGGTGGAGTAGGAATCAAAGCTCTGTGGCCTTGAGTACCATAGAAGCAGAGTATATAACATTGAGTGTGCGAAGTAGTGTGGCTTCACAAGATTCTGACATATTAACTTGAACATGAAATGGTTTCTATGATGATAACCAGAGCTGTGTGTAAAGCTATTTGAGAACCCAGTGTTTCATGATAAGATCGAAACACGTTGAGATACAATATCATTATATTAGAGACATGATGCAGAGGAAAACAGTGCATGTGTTGTACCTTCCTACACATAAGCAGATTGTAGACATATTCATCAAATTGTCTTGGTGAAGAATACCTCCCTAGTTGAGAGGGAGTGTTGATGACTACAGCCAAGACAAAGTTCGAAGTACCTCCAAGAATTCCTCCCTAGCTGAGAGGGAGTGTTGATGATTATAGTTGCGTGAGACATCCTCCAAGACACAGACCTGAGATGGGTGTGTGGTTCCTATATGAGACAGAGCTAGAATGTAGAGATGGGCTCCTCCTTACAGAGGGTTCAGAAGAACTCCAAACAATTCTCCTGTGTAACATAGTGAGAAAGAATATCTGCTAAGTTAGATGCGCTTGTGGTTGAGAATAAGGTGAATGTGTGAATTGCCATGAGATGGGTGCATCATTATGAGACAAAGATGAAGACAATGTATTAGCCTCCTCTGAGCAAAGAGTTGAGATGATGAAATCCATATGACTCTCTTGTGTAATGCAGTGGAAAATAAGATATGTTGAGTTGGATGTGCATGTAGATGAGCAAAGGTGAATGTGATCCTAGTGGTTGAGCACTAGTGAGTGTGGTTCTCCTGTGAGACACAGTGCGTTAGAGATATGGACATCCCTATGGATGTTCCCCTAGTGGTTGAGCACTAGTGGGTGTATGAGATCCCTTGCTATATTGTTCAAGATTCAGACCTACCTGTAAGCCTAATTGTAATGTAAAGGGTACAGGTAGGCCCCACCTTAATGTAACTGATAATTAATGTAAAAGATAAGTAATCTAGTTATTATTAATTATATTGTGAGTTAGAGATGTTGGCCCTGTTGTGCCAATAGACACTTCTATTGACAGATCAAGTCTAATATAAATAAAGGTAAATTTCCCATTGAGGAATCATATCTTTTGTGTGAGTTTGGAAATTTCAGCAAGTGCATCTTCTTGGGAAAAGTGTGCACCTCCCTTGGGCATTAGTCTTATAGGGTTTGCAAGCACCCTTTTGTGTGCTAGTTTTTCTTGGTGGTGAAGGTCTTTCTCTTGAAGAATATAGCAAAGGATTGGTTGGGCTTTATTCCCTTGTTAAGAATGGTTTCCCAAGATACTTGTTGTGTACTTGTGCATGGTGTTTCTTCATGTGATCTTGGTTTCCACAACAAAATTGTTTACGATTTAAGTTAAATGCTAAAATGGAACGAACTCCATGCTTAAACCTTTCCTATTGAAAAATAAACAGTAAGACTCAATCGAGAACCAAGAGCATGGTATTATAGGATCGATGGATACTTGTAGAGTATGGGATTCACCAAAAGTGAAGCAGATTATAACTTATGTCATGTATTTGTTCAGATTCATTTTCGCATTTTTGTGTTGTATGTTGATCTAAAATTGAAGAAGACTTGAAATACTTGGAATTATTGCAATGTAAATGTTATGTGTCTAAAGAAAATGGATCAGTTTGCAACACATAGAATAAGGGATTATTCGTGCAAATTACACATAGACAGCAGCATAATCAATGAACATAAGCACATAAACACAGCAATTGATAAAGGAGTTCACCCCTCTCTTGGGCTACATCTCCTGGTCCAGCTTGCAATGGATCATTATTATTAATTTCTCAAAAGTGCTCAAAAAAATGTCTTACAATGCTCAAATTGACAAACCGACTGCTCCAATGGCTTCAGAGCATCCAAAAACCCCTGTCTGGGCTCTTTCAACACCTCAATCGGTCGAAAAACTAAGAAGTTAGGCCTCCTGGAAGTCTCCCCCTTCAAGCTTGTTGTCTCTGCATCTACAAATTGCACCCTTGTCAAATGAACCTGGCTCACACGCAATATAAAGCGTGAAAACCCAGCACCGGGTGCAACCGCGCCAACGGTGCAAACTGTAGGATAGTTAAGGGTGCGCCAGCCCCTAACCGCCTAGCACCTGGGCGTATGAGGGTCATGTGACCATGCGCGTTGGCAAAAAGGTTAAATGGTTACAACTGTTTTGAAACTACCTGCGCTCCTTTCCGTATAGCCAAGGGTCATGTGACACATGAAATAGAACCAGGGCTATGTGTTAAACCCCACGCGCCAACAGTCGGCCATACGATATGTGTTATGGTCATATGTGAAATCAAAATACCGCGGGCCGGGGCTAAGCCCCGGCCTGACCACCCGCCAATGGTTACAAACATTAAACTTAAATATATATGAGTTGGTATATATAACAAGGCACAATTGATAGTCCATTGGTCAGACAGTCTTTGTGAAGGTGTTCAACCGGTGGGGAGGTCCGGGGGTCGAACCCCACGGACTCCAATAGTTTTACATAACAACCGTAAACCAATATAAAGGTGCCACGTGGCAGCCCTTGACTGGGTCACGTGGCATCAAACCACCAAACATATGCTGACATGTGTCAAAAAATCATTCGACCTCAACTACCAACCAAACTTTTCCACGTCATCGTAAAGTCTGTACGGCCCTGGCACGTCATCCTATACGAACTGTACGGACTGTACAGTCAGCATCATTTTTTTTGCCTGTTTGACTTGACGAATAGATTGCAATATCTCTCGCTCCCAACGTCCGTTTGAGACAAAACAAGTTGCGTTGGGTTTGCAATGACGAGGCCTATACTCTCTTCCAGTTTGAAGCGATTCCGAGCACTTTGAATTTTTGAGCAAAATTTGATCCCCTGATCACACCTCCCCATTGGGAAGATTTTGGACCTCCAAAACACTATTTTCAGTCTATGTGAAGATGAGGGTAAATTTACCTCACCCTTACAACCTCAATCCACTTGGCCTTTCTTGGATTCGTCCCTTTAAGACCAACTCGAAGATACTCCACATTTCCTCGTTTTGAAGTTCGCATTCTCCTGTCAAGGATGGTGTTTTCCTGCAGTTCTGTTAGATACTCTGGAGAAAAATCATCTATGGAAGGAATCTGAACATTCTCTCCTTGATCATCAATCAATGGAGGCTCATACAACTTCAAATTCTCAACATTAACAACTGCATACATCTGCATATAAGGAGGAAAATCTAAACGAAAAGCATTGTTACCAATCTTGTCGATAATCTTGAAAGGACCATATCAAATCGATTTCAACTTTTTACCTTCTCCTTTAAGCCTCTCCTTGCTGATGTAAAGCCAAACTTCATCTCCAATTTGGAAACTATGATCAACACGATGCTTGTCATGTCTCGTTTTGTACTTGGCCTGACTCTTTTCCAACTGCTCTTGCACCACCTGATGTATCGACTGAATTTGTTCAATGAACTTCTCTGCCCTATCAATGTCATATTGACCATCAAAAACAATATCTTTCCCAAAGATAAAATATAAAGGCGACTTGAGCAAATAGCCAAAACATGCTTCAAATG
>JASDQU010682641.1:46233-70941 GCA_032191745.1 Picea mariana | reverse complement strand
GATTTTGTAAAATCGTTCTGGGAAATGAAGCTGCATATAAAGCAATTGAATGTATGGAGATAGCTAGTAGGGAATGAAGATTTACTGTTATTTCCTTTTTAGTTTCTTATGCAGAGTGACTGTACGCCTTGTATTGAGAAATCAAGAATGCTAATTTTTGTGGCAATTCGTTTTATGTGTTATGACTGGGGGGGGGCGTTTTCAAATATGGTTATCATGAAATTTTAGGTTAGTATGGTTATCAATGAATTTTCTTGAATTCGCCCAATTTCTGCACATTAGAATGCTTGCTGCAACTGCGATTATGGGTTCTGGGAAAAGTAAATTACCCAACCTAAAACATAATTGTTTGTACTCTGTGTCCTTCGTTTTTGCCGCTGATTGATCAGTACCGTTTTCTTATAACCAGAACCATCACTCTTATTTCTACGCACCAGATGCTCGAACCATCTCTCAGTCGCTCCTTTAGAAGCCTTGTTAGGATAAGAGAAGAGATATTATCTCTTTGTTTTCAGATGAATCTTCAGATTTCATAGTTTTACATATTGACTGTAAATATGATATAGATCATAAGTTATTAAGAAATTGTGGTTAAAATTTTTTATAGCTATAAAATAAAGTTAATTTTGTATTATCAATAAATAAAATTGTTAAATAATTAATCATAAAACAGTAGTAGTTAAGAATAAAAAATGCAAAGGAAATCTGATTACTTATTTGGAATAACACAAGATTGATTTCTCTTAAAATGCATCCTATTAACATGACTTATATTTAAGGATGTAGGTTATTATAAATGTCTTATTAAAAATGTTTTTTTTTATCAATTGTTTTTATCCTATCTTAAATTTAATACATAATATTRATTGGTCCACGATTAATAATTGTTTTTATCCTATCTTAAATTTGATTATTTTTAATACCTTATTTTAAGTTTGATTGTTTTTATCCTATCTTAAATGCGTTGTAACAGTRATTTACATTGTCATTGGAAGGGTAATGTCATGGTARTTATTATTTTTAAAATTCTAAGAGTAATGTTCTTCCCCTATAATGTAGAGGGTAAAGTTAGTGTTAGAAATCATATAAAAACTAAYGTCACTATTATTCTATCTGAAATGTTATGTTAATGAAAGGTAATTTTGATGGAATTCCATGAATCGCAATGTAATGAATTGTAAGTGAAGTGCTAATGTAATGTACTGGGATGTATTGAAATGAAATGGAGTGTTAATGTAAGGTAATGCATTGTAATGTAACATTAAGGTAAAGTGGTGTAATGTTTTATGTAAGGCAATATGATTGTGATTATTGCAAGCCATTGTGATATAAAAGGTATTATGGGCATCATTTCATGGAGACCCTATTATCATTTTCACTGTTAGTGATAGCATACAATTGTAATGCCCTTGAACTAAGTAAAATTGATATTTTGTGACTTAATAAATGGGGGATTGACATTAATTGGATTTACCTTATGCTAAAGGTACTCGTTGGTTAATGAATTTTAAATGGAGTAATTGGTCTATAATCAATCATAGTTGATTCGTATACAATACCTTGTCTTATTTGGTTGGTCGTTATCTGAGTCATGTTGCCTTGCGCCTCCCTTAGAGGATATGGTTGCTCATTTACTTATTGTTGTGCTTGGCTGTGGTAATTTCATTGCGTGGTATGCTTGTGTCGGGCGGGATGTAGACACCTCCTTGTAGCCTAGCATATATGTCTGTCTGTGTGATTATTTTTGTGTATGGAATCTTGTGTCGTATCAAGAGTATCGGGCCCTTTAAAGGCAGGGTTTCCACTCTTGTGACACACTTAACGAAAATTACTAGTTTCTTCCTGAGCAGTCGGCCAGGAGCCTATCTGACCTTCTCTCTCTCCGGAGCAGAGAACTAAGATTAAACGCCCTGCTTTCCTGTGCAGAAATGGTAAAATATACTACTATGGATTCTTCCTTCTGTGTTCGTACTATGCATAATCCAGTATGTCATTAAATGTTTGCAGTGACTTGTTGTCGACCTTATGTCTATGATCATTCATGCTTGCAGATACTTGTTGTGCGCCCTATGTGTATGGTTATTAATGCTTGCAGTTACTTGTTGTGTGCCTTATGTCTTCTTGTGTTGATCATCATGGTTGCGTCTTGTTAGTCGTCGGGTGGCGAAGTAGAGTCAAGTGTGTCTGTTCCTTCTTACACGAGCACACAAACCTTAAACAAAAAAAAAAAAAAAAATGCACCTGTTATCAGAGTTGTTGTCATAGCTAGGAGGATGTCACATGGAGTGTGAGGTACTATAAAACTCCTATACTATTCCATTATCTTTTCAATATTTGTTGAAGTCCGCTGATTTATACTCTCCCCCTTGATCTAAACGGAGGATTTTGATGGATTTTCTTGTCTGCTTTTCCACCATGGTTATGAATTCTTTAAAGTACTCGAAAACATCGCTTTTTCGTCTCAGGAAGTAAACCAATGTGTATCTCGTGCAATCATCAATAAATAATAGAAAGTAAAATGCACCTCCTAAAGACCTAGTCTGCATAGGTCCACAAACATCAGTATGCACAAGATCTAACACATATCTCTTCTTCTTATCAGGATTAGAGGGGAATTCATGTCTGTGCATATTTCCTAATGCACATCCATCACAAGCAACCTTCTCATTCTTTAACATGGGAAGTCGTTCAACCATATTCTTTTTTTGTAATAACAATAAATCAGGATGATTGATGTGTCCATACCTTTGATGCCAAAGAATCTCTGTTGGCATAGTGGAAGAAGTTAGTGCATGATGTTCTTTGCTGGTAACATCAAGTTTGTATAGATCTCCTACTCTGACACCTGTTGCAACAGTTTGAAAGTGGTCCAGCAGAATCTTCACTATGCAATAATTCTTGAAGAATTCAACCTTCAAGTTCTGATCTGTAATGGTGGACACAGAGATAAATTTTTTCTTTATTCCTGGCACATACACCACATTGCGAATGTGACGAACAGTACCATTTGGCAATGTTACAGGAATGTCTCCATATCCCATGATCTGATGAGCGCGGTCATCTCCAAGATATATGCTGGCACCATTCTGTGTTTATTTAAAATTAGCATACCAATTTTTATTACAAATCATATGTACTGATGCTCTGGAATCCACAAACCAGGCATCAGAATCATCCATTTCAGCATATAAAGCAACGTTAGACACAAACAGCCTAAGGTCTCGTGAGTCAACATTTGGGGGTTCATCAATATCATCACTAGGAATAAATAATTTGTGATCTTGATTTGAAGATTTTTCTGCATAATGACCTAAATGTGTTCTAGGTTTATTCCTAGCCTCATCACTTTTCTTCTTATGACAGTATTTAACCATATGTCTAGGTCGACCACAATAAAAACAACTCTTTCACTCATTCCTATCAGATTTCATACCTTGATTTGGAGATTGTCTTATCTGCGATGAACTGCCTCTCTGCCATGAACTGCCTCTCTTCCGTGAACTGCATCCTCTGCCTCTTACTCCTGATCTCCCTCTCGCAGATCTATTATTCAACCACAGTACCAAATCTTTACTCAGAGGCTTCATATTCCCGCGCCTCTCTTCCTCTTGCAACAAAATACCTATCATTTCTTCAAACGTAGGAGGTTTCTCCCTTGCTGCAAGAACTATTATGAACATATGATAATCTTCTAGCATACCATTTAAGGTAATAGTCACCAGATCAATGTTGGAAATAGTTTCCCCTATATTTACTAGCTTGTCTTTCACCTCTTTAATGCGACCCAAAAATGAACTAACAGATTCATTTCCATCCATCTTAATGCCTAGCAATTTAGTTTTCAAGAAAAAAATGCGATTTGTGTTGCTAGTTTCATACAATGCTTTAAGAGCTGTCCATGTTGCAGCAGAAGTTGTAGTGTCTCTAATATGTGGAATTATGCTATCTTTAACTGACATGCGCAACAATACCTTTGCCCTTTTTTCGTGCTTCTCCCAGTCTTGGATCTGTGCTGCTATCGCCCCTATAGCCGCATCAGTTTTCAATTCAGTTCCCTTCGCAATCTTCAAGACACCATATCCCTCCATGAGTGTCTACATATTGAATTTCCAGTTAATGAAATTCGAGCCATCTAACTTGTTGTCTTCGTTGAGGTAGGGCTCTGCCAGCGGATTCACCATCATTGCAAGATATTCTCTGCAAGTGAATGACCAAGGATATGCAACTCTCTATCTAGTTTTCTCATGTGCTAATCAGTCCGTTGCTCTGCCTTCGAATCCACTGATCCAAATCTATCTCTTTTCCTAGCTTAAATCATGCATGCATCTTAATATCCAAAATATCAACTTTTTTTAAAGAAAAAACTTATAACTCCCTCTTTATATATAAAAAATAACCAACATATAACTCCACCTTTTTAAAGAAAAAACTTATAACCAAGGAACGGTCCCATGGGACCATTCCTTGGCCACAGGGGGGCTGGGGAGATGCTCGGCATCGCCTTATCCCGATAAGCCTCGTGACAAGGATATGGTTACTCCCACAACTTGTCCATTGAGATGTTCGAGCTTGGGAAATCTTGGGGATCACCCCAACACCCACCACGCATACAACATGGCCCCACAAGATTGTTCCTTGGCCGTGGGTGGGATGGGGTGATGTTAGCAATCTCCCCATCCCCGAGGGGCTTGGACTTGGGGGGAATGGGGTGATGTTCAACATCACCCCATCCCCCATTGTCAAGCCCCAAGCATTTCCTAGTAACCACCATGGGAGAAAACTAAAAAAAATTAAGTAAAAAACAATAAAAAAGATAAAAGATTTTACAAAAATGTACCTAAATTTGTCGTTTTTTCTTCTTCTTTTGAAAAAATATTAAGGATTTTGTTAAAATTTATTTGAAAAAAGTCTCAATTTTTTTTTAAAGTTGTGATCATTTTATAAAAAATTATGAAACATCTAAACAAATTTAGATTTTTTATAATTTTCATATGAAAAATTATTATGTGATTTAAAGATGATCTTATAATTGTTGTTTTGGCAAATGGTAAGAATTTAAGAAATAACTAACCTCTAAAATGCTAGATTCTCCTTAAATGTCGTTTTGATGTTTCTCCCTTGCAACTTGCTCCAAATCCTTTAATTCATATTGCCCAATATTTCACACAATGTAAAAAGACAAAACAAGACTTTGTATATATAATATAGATGATATAAATTATTGTTAGTATAACAAATGTGAGATAAATAAAAATGAAGAGGAATGTCTACATATATACCTAAAATTATATGGAACATCCCTATGGTTAATGAATGTGGGATAAATAATAAAACATGAGAAATATTGTATTTAACAAGTAAATAACCAAATAAAAGAGTAAAAGTTGTTTTTAATTTTTAAGGGAAAATAATAAAGGGGAAATTTGGAGGGAATATTTTGGGGGGTAATTTTCAGTGGAAATTTTGGGGAATATTTTTTGAGAAAAATTTTGGAGGGAAATATTTTTGTGGGGTACGGATTTTAGAGGGAAAATATCATCATGCAACTTATAAGAATTTCATTAGGAGGGTGAATATTTGTGGATCATTCTATGTTCTTAGTGAGAATTGATGGCTTTGTTAGATAAATAATGATGTCTTTGCATACCTCTTCTATTGGGACTAGCAAATGCAATGGGAATGCTTGTAATGAAAATCGGGCCTCATATTTTTCAACTAGTACAAAGTTTGATCATAGTGCAAGCAATTTTGTTCATCATGTTCCTCAGGAAATTCCTAAATCAGAGGAATTTTGGCACAACCGCACTCCTTGTGGCACATCCGCTTCTATAGGACCTTCTTTTCTTTTATGGCCCGAAGAAATCAAAAGTTCCTCCAATTCCCTATTGGGAATTCCTCTTACCCACAACAACTCTTCACAAGATCTCCCTTAGTGATCGGGAAATCGGACCTCGCAATTTCATGAATCCTATCGTCGCATGTTCGTGCCTCACGATTCCCCGAAACCCGATACGAGTCAATCGTTGACTCTCTCCCCTGCGATCAGAGTTCTCCCTATCGAGAAATCGCTACTTGCGATGTCAACAATTTGAAATTCCAACCTCCGAGTCCCGATGTGCCAATTCCCCGATACACGTGTGGACTTGACTTCTCCACCTTCTATCCTTCCATTGGGATTTCGGAACTCGCAGGATCGCGAATCCTGATGTCGATGGACTCGGGACTTGTCTTTTCTTGATCCCTGATACAATTCCACTTGTACTCCACTAGCTCTTGTGGTCCCACACTGTTACGTCACCGTCGGAATATTGCGGGTCGCGATTCCAATGTACAAGTGTTCCTATTCTCAAGAACCTCGATTCTCTAAACCTTGATTTCTCGGGATCCCCTGACATGTGTCCCACACGATCAACGGTTTTGATCCTATCGGGATATCGCGGATCGCAATATCGCAACTCCCGTTACAACAACTTGGTGCTTCGACTCGCGATGTACCGATAACCTTCTCGCACCTCGATAGGATCCAACGGTCCATGAAATTTTGTGAAATCTCCTCGGAGGAATTCGTCCATCCATTTCTTCCAAATGAACTCTATGAAATGATGAAGCACTCTTCCACAGGGCTCATCACCCTGCGCACAAACCTACGACGCTTTCTTTAGACTTCGAATAATAGCTTCCCTGCACTTACCCTTCAGAGAATTTGAAGGCCTATTTCTCCTGATCTTGTTCTCGACTTCTCAGGTCTTGCTGAGAGCTTCTTGTGCGTACTCCTTATGGAAACTTTTCTACCTCGACTGAGTGTTGAAACTTTCGATCCTGCGCACTCCTACAACAGAAATCTTAATTCCCTTTGCTTAGAATCACAACTCTGAGACTTCGTCTATCCTGCGCACGCCTTGCACAGCTCTGGTGCCAAACCTGCACTTCTGGGAACTTAGAACAAAAGCTATCTCTAGTTGAACCCTTTTGTCAACGCACTCCTTGCGGACAATTCGACTGCACTCCTTGCAGGAATTCTCTGGTTCAAGATAGAGAAACAATTGAAACTAACTCCTTATTCCCTTTAGATTTCAATTCAACCATGAAATCACATACATAGCATATAAAAGAAAGTGCATAACAGAAAGCAAACATCCATGAGCATAACATCAATACCCAGAGAAATAACACATAACCATGAATTTGAATCAAAGATTTCTTCTATTAATTCAAATGTATGTACATGGGTGTTTTTCATAAAATACTCTGCCTGCTCTTCTCTTCCTTGATAATAATACAACGATACAATGAGGGTGTCTATATCTATTTTCCCTCCTGCATTCTAAAACTGTCTAATCTGGAATTCAATTCTATCTACCTGCATTAAGTAGATTAAATGCTCCTTATCTACTAAGGACGAGAGCGTATCGCTCAAGGTCCAATAAAATATACAAAATGTGGTCCTTCATAAATGATTCATTGAACATTTGCACAACAATATCAAGGTGCTTTCAAAATTTGTGCTGGCGTTGTCCAGCTGTCTCCTGTTTTCGCGCTGGCTCACTTGATGTGATGGCAATGCTCCTGCATCAACTTTGAAGGAACTGATTATGAAGAGGAGGAATATGATGGTGATCAATCTACTCAACAATTTAATAGTAATGAAAATAAAACATATGTAGGTCTAAGTGGAGACTATGATCAATGTTTAAATGATTGAGATGAAAATTTCCCTCCAAGTGAGGAGTTTCAAGGTAGTGATGAATATTTCCAAGGCACTGATGAATATGATGAAGAACTTCCCTCAAGTGGAAATTTTAAAAGCACTGAAGATGATTATGAAAATGGTGTACACTCTTTCCCGGGTGTGGAATTTAAATACAACAATGTTCTTGATGATGACTTTCCTCCAAGTGAGGGTTTTGAAGATATTGATGAACATTTTCCTCCAAGTGAGGATTTCCAAGGCACAAATGAGGATAATGGAGAATTACCCCCAAGTGGGGATTTTAAAAGTAGTGATGGTTATTATGGAAATGGTGTATAGTCTTTATTGAATGGATAATTTAAAGGAAGCAATGTTGATGATGATGATTTTCCTCCAAGTGAGGATTTTCAATCAAGTAATGAGGATGATGAAGAATTTCCCTAAAGTGGGGATTTTCAAAGTAGTGAAGATGATTATTCCACTGGTGGACACTCTTTGTTGAGTGATAAATTAAAAGGAAACAATGTTGATGATGATGATTTTCCTCCAACTGAGGAACTTGAAGATCTGGATGAATATTTTAAATGCACTAAGCACGATCATGAAAAATTCCCATCAAGTGGGGATTTTGAAAGAAGTCAAGATGATTATGTCAATGGTGAACACAATGTTGATGATGATTTTCCTTCAAATGATGATTTTCAATGTACTGATGACGATGATGGAAAATTTTCTCCAAGTGTGAATCTTAATGGAATTGATAGTTTTAAGGGTAATGATTATTTTCGTTGAAGTGAATATTTTCATGAAAGATCCAATGACATTGGTGAGGATGGTAATCATTTTTATAGTGATTTTGATATTCCTCTCATCAACGATATTATCAATGAAGATGATGGACCTAGGAATAAAGATCATATTCTCAATCATTTAGCTACAACAAATCAAGGTGATAGACATTCTCTTGTTCAATATCCTCACAATGTTTTTCTTGATATTCCTTTTGGTGATGAGGAAAATCTTTCTAGTAAGGATGATGAAATAGTGGAGACATTTCAAATAAACATTGTGTCTAGGACTAGGACTAGACCTTTTTATATCAATCCAAATCATTCTAGTTATACAAGGTCTAGGAAATAATTTCTCACTAAACCAATTTACATAAGTGAATTGATTTGAAGTGAATGTTGTCAAAATAATTATTTGAAAAGAATGAACTACATGTATTCCTTGAATAAAAGGAAGACATTTTTTTCAAATAATAAGAGCATTCAAAATTCATATTTTATGGGGTCCATGATATCCAACAAGACAGGATATGATTATCACATTGGGAATATTTTACTTTGCAGAAATGCTTTCAAAAAAATTCACTCAATTGGTAATCTTCGTATATCAAGAATCCAGACAAGGTTGGAAAAATATCCGTCATTTTATTCAAAGGCACATCATGGATGAGAGAGTGGGACATTTCCAAACACGACATTTTCATGGATGCGTGATTTATTTTCCAAACATGGAGAGTGTATGCCATATAGATATACAATACATATTCCATATAATTTGTCAAGGAGAGAAATCTACAACTTGTACAAAGGATACTCTAAAGGTGTTGAAGGAAATGATAATTTTATTACATATGCATATTTTACAAGAATATGGAAGAAACAATTCAATAATGTTTGTATTCCTAAGAAGTCAAGGATGGGGATTTGCTATATATGTCCTACTCTTAAATCAAGAAGAGATAAATATGAAGGGGTAGAATGAGGTATGTATTTACTAATTTTTTTTTTTAATTGGATAGTTATCAAGTATGAAAACATATGATCAATATTTTCATTTTATGTCATGTGTATATTCCATAGTCAAATCAGTTCAAGACCATCAAATCAATAATCAAGTGAAAGGAAAAATTTGTAGAAGCATCGGAATAAGTGTTATGATGATCCAAACAAATATTTTGGTATGATAATTGATGGAATGGACCATAAGAAAAAACATTTACCACATTTTGTATGTACACCAAAACATTTACAAGAAGAGAATTTAATTCAGTTTCACCTGGTTGGCTATATGGTTTTCAATGGAAAAATCTATCAAAGGGTTTACTTCACAGATCTAAATATTCATAATCATGCAACCCTAACCATCACCATAATTCATCATGTTCTCACTCACTGGTCTAGAAATATTCCTCAAGTTCTCTATATACAGTTGGACAACATTAGTCATGAAAATAAAAATCAAATTGTGTTTGGATATCTAAGCATGCTTGTTGAACTGAGAATGTTTCAAAAGGTGAAATTTGTTTTCCTTCTTGTTTGCCACACTCATGATCATATTGATCAAAAGTTCATTTGTTTTTCCGTAACATTCAAGACGAAAAATGTTGGAATCCTACCATTATTGTTTGAATGTACTAAGAAATTATACATTATGGAGCTTGTTTTTCATATATTAGAATAAAATGTTGACATGAAAATATTTATTCAAGGATCGCATCATGAAGAAAAATGTATTGAACATCCTAATGACATTATCTTCCAACATGAATTTTGTTTCAAACAATTTGATGGGAAAACACTTATATGGGGAAAGCGGTATTCAACTACTACATAATGGGGGCCTTCATCAGGTTTAGCATTTTTGAAGTTCATTCAATATCTTCCAATATTTGCATCAACGTTATTATTTTTACAATTAGTTGCTGAAATCAGAATTGATTTCAACAACTAATTGTAATTATTATTTTCTTCTGGGAATTCAGAATAATCTACATCTCTATGTCAACTGAAAATATTATGCAATGAGTTTTTTATAAAATTAAATAAAATTAGATAAAAACAATCATAATGATAAAAAATTATATCCATTGAAAGTAGATTCAATTTTGCAAATGTTGGTATCAATTTAAAAACTAAATTTTGAGTATTTGTAGGAGTCCACAACTTCTAAAGTTCAACTAAGATGGAGGGAATTCTCATGTTCCTTAAAACAATCCCATTCGTAGGTTTTCGGCTGAAATAATCATTGGGCCGAAATATATTTTTCTAACAAAATCCATAGAAAACAAATGGATTCCTCATTTTTGGGTTGAACATTATTTTTTTTTCCGAATGGTGGGTGAGAGAATTATGTCGGCCAGGAAAAAAATGAAAGGACACATCGTTTCATTTAATTTGGCATCAAATCTTATAAATACACTTTTGGTCAAAGCAATTTAACACAAATCTCTTTCTCTTTCATGGTTTTTCATATGTGGAGCCCCTAAGAAAAAATTTGAATCATCTTTTTCGTTGTTTTGAACAAGGTGGTTGATGTTTTGAATGAAAAAAAAAAATATTTTTGAAGTTCAAGTTTTTATTGGAATAACAATTTATATATTGAAGTATTTGTTGAGCATTGTTTCAAGGTGAAATCTTACTTCAACATTATTTTCAAGGTGAAGGCTTTGTTTAACATAAAAATATTGATATGATTTTTTAATAATTTTTGCGACAATGATGTTTTGAAACTATTCTGAAATGTTGAATTTTTTAGAAACTTTTACATATAACTATAGTCATGGGAAACAAAATTTTGCAGAAGAGAAAATTTCATCGCACTCGAGATGATCTTACCATAACGAAAAAATGAAAGATAATTATTGGAGAGAGAAATGAGATCCTGAAAATATTGAAGGAAGAAACGATGATGATGTAAATAGATATTTTCAACAAGAAGAAGTCCAACCAGGTATGCATGTACTTATTTTCTATATTAAATATAGAGAATTCATTTATTTAAATTATTTTTTAAAATATAGTTGATTGTAATTCGGATTTGATGTTTTTCAAAAAACATAAATAGATTTGTCTCATAACGTCGTTGAATTCCTTAAAACCGAATTGAAGAAAAAATTGAACCACCTATAGGTTTGTACATAAATCTAGATAATATAATATATGAACACTTATATATAGTTTAGTGAATTTATGTTTTGGTTTTGTTGTTAAATATAAACTTAAAATCGAAATATGCAGGAGAATATATCAACATTGATGATGAAATATTAGAAAATGTTGATACTCACAAATTTGGGAAGAAAGAAGCTAAGAATTATATAAGATATCGTGTTAAGAATATGTATAATATTTTTTTCAAAGTTGAATCAGTAATAATACAAGATTAACTTTTACTCTGTATAAGAAAGTCAAGAAATTTATAAGAAGGTACATCATTATTGGGTATTCAAAAGTCGAGAAAAGATACAAAGGTGAAACCTAATGTCTTTCACAATATAACTGTAAGGAATGAAATTACAAAGCCTCATAAAAATAAATATAAATACATAAATACTTTCTAATCTACTTCTTTCATTACTACTACTTAGTTTGGAATCTTTTTTCTTGATATTCTTCTACCATCATAATAATTCCAGCATAATAATTGATAGTTTAGCAGCATACTAACAACATACTAACAACATAATAATTAACATCAATATAATAATTAACAACAATATAATGATAACAACAAGCAGAAAATGAATAAGGTATTTACCTCAACCTGAAGCTTTATTGTTTTATCCCTTTCATGGTTGATGATGTTGTTGATGATATTGATCCAGCCCAAACTAAGTATTAACCTCCCAACCAACTAAGAACAACCTCTCTGGCTCCCTAGCTCTAGGAATCCTTATGGTTTCCTAGCCCCTGAGCCCAAAATTACCAACAACAATTGTTTTCCCATGATATTCCTCAAGCCAAACTGTCCACTAAAAATCATCTTTCCTTTCTTCATCCTTCTTCTTCCGCCAAATTCTCTTACCTTACAAAAACCGAATATGCACTTCCGCAAGTTATCCCCTCTCCCTTATCCTCCTCCCTCGAATCCCACTCCCTCCTTCCATTTCTCCAACCATCTTATCTCCCATTAATTCCTCAACCAACTTATCCCTTCCATTAATTACTTCAACTACCAATTTTAATAATATTATAGTAAAGTTTCCATAAAGTTATTTTAATAATTAATTAAATTAATTTTATCATTCATGATAATTGCATAGTTAATTAGGGTTGTTACAATAACTAGTGTATTAAAATCTTTTGGAAAATATTGAAAAAGAAATGGCAGCGTCACAGTAGAGTGATACAAACAACAATTGTTTCATTTATAAATACAAAATATTGTTTAAAACAACACATGGAAAATGTAACGATCCTCGTCGTTACGACGGCAACCTCTTATACCAAGTGCCAATTTTATTTTTGTTTTTAAAAGTGTGTGCGCGCGTGTACAAAGGAACAACACATTCGACTATGTGTCTCCACCCGACGAAGAACAAGACGCAAACCACAACGAACCCAACAATACGACATAAGATGCACAACAAGTAACTGCATGCAATTAACGACGATCAATCAACAATAAGTAAGACTGACTACCCGCCCATCCTACCCTTAATGGTTAGGACCTCCGAAACACATAAGCAACGCTGAAGCCTAGGTTCCCATCGATTTTAACCATTTAAGGTCTCAGGGCTAGTGACTATTCTGAGGAACATGGAGGTGTCTACATCCCTCCCAACACAAGCAAAACAATCCTACCAAGCTAAGGAAAAACATCAGACCAACCCAATGCAACCAACATTAACGTCACAGTAACATAACCCTTCAATTGCGAGTGAGAATTAGAAATCAAAATCCAACATTGTGCATGGGGTGCAACCAAAAATCTAAAAATTTAAACATTTCTTCAATCCACTTTAAATTACAAGAACACAAGGTATCTGATATACATAAACTATCTAGCAGTAACCAACTCGAGGCACAATTCTTTTTAATTTCCAGGCGCGCTATTTGATCAATCAATCATTAAAATAAAATCCAGGGCATATGAAGTGATATACCTTCCGGGGTCTTTTAGGTAGTTACGCATACATCAATTCATTGTAAACCATAACTACAATTATTCAACTCAGAAGTTTTCATTAAAGACATGACTAAAACAACTACAACTCATAATACACCCTTTCTAGCTTCTGCATTTAGAGAGTTTATTTTCCATTAAAAACATTTTCATCATACACCATTAACTAACATAAAACATAAGGCATATATACTTTTTATAATTCACCCTTAACTAACATAAAACATATAAATAAACTGCGATATCATTACCATAAATGATGACCACATTAACATGTACATTCCCATGAATATTAGCATTAACATAAGACATTACACAACATTACATTAACATTACATTACCTCACATTAACATTCCATTACATCACAATACCTTACATTAACATTCCATTACATTCCAGTACACTACATTAACATTTCGCTAACATTTCATTACATTACATTCCATCCCATTACATTACATCAACTTCCATTGCTTGTATTAACATTAATTAAAACATTAACTAAATTAAGTAGCTTGCTATTATTAAATACTAACTAAATAAGTAAATTGTTGTTAATGAAATGTTGACTAAAATAAGATAGAATGCTCTTATGAAATAAGGTATATTGCTATTTTTGAATACTATTATGAAATGTTAACCATATAAGGTAGATTGCCTTTATGAAAATAAAGTAGATTGTTGTTTTTAAATACTAACAAAAATGAAGTACTTGTTGTATGAAATGTTAGCTAAAATAAGTAAATCGCTTGATTAGAATAAAGCAGATTGTTGTTCTTAAATACTACCAAAATAAAGTAGTTTTCTATATTTAACCAAAATAAAGTGAATGCTATTGCTATTGTTGCTAATATTAAATAGCTTCAACCTGTCAACAATTTATGATTTAATCCACATCTCCATCTCCTATCCATTTCCATTTGATGAAGCATTAACTAAGATAAAGTAGTGGCTGCTATTTGGTAATTAATAAAGCAATAGCACAGTATTTAAAAATGAGACAATTGCTAACAAATATCCTATCAGTTAATGTATCACTATCAATACTATTTACGTCATAGTAGGAAAAGTAATGGAGACTTTATTAACTCGATGTATTCCAGGGAGTGACTAACCTATCTCGATGTACCAAGGTGACAATTGTTTGCAAACGTTAAGGAGCTAGTTGGAAGGGTAAAAGCCATAAGGCCAATGGTGAGATTCGTCGTCTAAAATATTGGCAACAGAGTTCTAAATGAACACGCCCACCAAGAGAAATGTAGACAAAGGAAAATAAAAGGAATGGAACATGGTTGTAGGGGAGGATGAGAGACAGAGTCTCTTGCCATGATCAAGAGATAAGAACCCAGATCGAATTCATTTTAATCGGTAAATGCTCAGGGTAATCTGCATAGAGAAATGAGTTTCCAGCATGATCTTTACTGAAACAAATTTACCAACATTTGCCAGAAATGAAATGCCAGAAACAATTTACAGGAAAAAATTCGAAATGAAATTGCCATAATGGATTGCCAGAAACAATGTACAGGAACAATTTCCAAACGAAATTTCCAGAACAGATTGCCAGAAGGAAAATAAAAATATAAAGGGGCATACAATCACTCCAACTTACACATGGAAGCCAACGGACGATGTGACAACGCACCCAGTCATATAAAAATGCCCACATTAATATAAAAACGCCCATTGTAGTATATAAATGCCCACAGTGATATAAAATGCCCACGGTAATATATAAAATGCCCAAAGTCATATAAAAATGCCCACATTAATCAAAAACACCCACTGTAATACAGAAACGCCCACAGTGATATAAAATGCCCACGGTAATATATAAAATGCCCACAGTCATATAAAAACGCCCCCATTTATATAAAAACTCCCATCGTAGAGTATAAACATGCACAATGATATAAAATGCCCACGGTAATATTTAAAATGCCCACAGTCATACAAAAATGCCCCCATTTATATAAAAACGCCCACTGTAGAGTATAAACTCCCACAACGATATAAAATGCTCACCATAACATATAAAATGCCCACAGTCATATAATAACGCCCACAGTAATATAAAATGCCCACGGTAATATATAAAATGCCTAAAGAACACCAATAAGAAATTGGAGCCAAAGGTAAGAGAATGTCAGAGCCAAGGATAACTCATTGAAAGGATTTCCGGGTTATAACAGTCTAGGCACAGAAAACAACAACAAAGAAACGGGATGATCCAAAATTTAACACATCAATCATCATCATAAGGATTCATATACATCTTTTAACAATTTTCCTTTTATTCTTAAACAACAAACGCATTTGCGTGCCTTTGATGGACGATGAATAACCCAAAGACGCTATCCCACACTTGAGCTCCCTGCAGCTCTCGCTCGTCGACCGCTGAGACCTCACCGGTACCTCCCAGCCAACGCTAGGGGTACTCTGCTTCCCCATTAGTCCCCCGAGCCGCAAACGGGCCACACACTATCCAGATGGTATGTCTAGCTCCTAGCTCACCTTGCAAGGCCGAGCTACCACTCCTATCCGAGATGGTAAATCCCAACTCCCCACAAGTAATTAGTCAAGTCACAAATCCGACAGCGTAACATTACGCTAACAGTCGATCCCCCTTTCTTCCTCTCCTCTCTTTCTTTTATAGCATTTTAACACTTCAATTCTTTCCCAAATCTCATTAAATTTTAATTTTTAAATAAAAGTTCCAAAAATTTTCCTTCATACAAGTGGCATCCATCCCCCACTTTCCTCCATTAATTATTTTCTTTAAATTAATAATTGCCTCATTTCCCTCACTCACCTAGAGTTGCTCCTAAATTTACTCCTAGGTGTTCCTAGATTCCCTCACAGGTTTAAATACTTTCCCTAAAATGAAGTTGCTAATTTAGTTCAATTTAGAAGGTTCTTAATTGTCAATTCTTTACTATGTTGACCTTGCTTTTTACCATAGGTTCCCCTCTTTCCCTTATTATGTTTTCTCCATTCCTTAGTTTCCCAATTTTTTATTATTCCCTTCTTTCCCATTCTTATTAGAACCAAAATGGCAGTTGCGCTATTTAATCTTTTCCTTTTTATTATTAATTAAATATCTTTTACACTTTCATAAGTTAAAAATTTAAATTCTTCGTTACAATTTAAAACCGTTGATTTTAATCAAATTATTACTGTCTTCATTTTACCCCAAAATTTTTATGAAGACTAAAACTATTACTTAAGTGGTTTTTAGTTTAATTTTTTTTTTAATTTTTTTTTTATAGGGTAATTTTCTTAAGGTTAGACCAAATTTTTACCCTAGAGAAGTTTTAGACTTAGGACTTAGATTCTGANCATTGATTTTAATCAAATTATTACTGTCTTCATTTTACCCCAAAATTTTTATGAAGACTAAAACTATTACTTAAGTGGTTTTTAGTTTAATTTTTTTTTTTAATTTTTTTTTTTATAGGGTAATTTTCTTAAGGTTAGACCAAATTTTTACCCTAGAGAAGTTTTAGACTTAGGACTTAGATTCTGAACTGGGCGACATTTAATTAGGGAAGTTGTTTAAGAATTTCTTAATGTGTTAAATGTCTTAGGGCCATCTAGGTTTGTTCCTTCATCAATATCAATGCGATGTGCCCTTTAGGATGCACCACGTGCTCCAAAGGTGCCACTCGCCTCGTTAGTTTCTTTTGCACGACGTTCCCTTCAGGATGCACCACGTGCTCTAAGGGTGCTACTCGCCTCTTGTGTTTCTTTTGTGCGACGTGCCCTTCAAGATGCACCACGTGCTCCAAGGGTGCCACTCGCCAACTTAACTGATTGGTAGACATCAATAACACATGGAGTCAACACTCCACCTAGTGAACTTGTGGGAGACTAAGGGCTTCTAAGGAATAAGGCCCCCGCCTTATTGTGTGCCCCTTAGAGTCATTGTGAGTGACTGTCGCAGTCTACCCTCACAACATCGTGGATCCTCTCGAACTAGGTAATTGTTAACCTACAATTCGAGCCACGGCGGGAGTGCTAGTAGGTTGTGGCAGGGCCGCTATCCACACCTCTCCCTCAACCTCTCTGGTAGTTGGGTGTGTGGCCCCTTTAATCTATATGTGAGTCTGGTCGGCAAGCTATCGTCAGCCTACATAATAAATAATCATGTCATACATGTTCACATCATATCATCTAATCCAACATACTAAAATCACAATAAAACCATCAAACCCCAATAGCACACTCCTTGACTCAATCCAGAGTCTAAGGGATTCTATCAATGCCTCTGCATCCTCAAGGTCCAAAACCCTGCACACTCAGTAAAACCGATTCAATAGCACCTGTCTATGTCAACGCATCAAAACATCATGTCATCTACCATAACGCATCATAATCAAGGACAAATGTTTTAATATCATAATAGTCTGGATCACCTGCGAGCAAGTGTCCTCAAAGAATAAGTTTTCGTAGTGTGCCAGAGTGGATGTTACAGAAAAGGAGATGGGAACCTCAAGAAAAACATTCTACAAACATAGAAAATTTCGATTGCAAATAGATGCAAATGATGAACTGGCTTCTTGRACAATTATTTTTAGACAACCCTACAAAGATAGACTTGCAGAAAATGTTAAAGAATCAACACGTAATTGTTGTTTGATAAAATATCATGTCTCACCACATACAAGKGATATGTTGCAATGAATAATAACACAAAAAAAATATGAAGAACATCCATAACATATATTTCCAATGACACAAATAGAATTGTTCAATAAGTTCAAAGTAGAAAACAAAGAAGTTAAAATTCCCATCAATACATTTTTGCAACAAAAACCATGGTTTTTTAGACCCATAATTGTTCATGCCACTTGTTTTTGTCATTATCATGTGGAATTTTAGTTATATTATGACACTTTTCTTGATTTTGGTATAACTTAATGGCCAAGTTCACCTCCTCCTTCCACATTATGTTCTTTTATATCTTAAATTCTATGTGAAAGAGAAGGTGATGAATTATTTTACCAAAAAAGATGTGTTGGTGGAAATAAATGTGATCGTTCTGGGAATCTAAGTTTTTTTCACTCAAAGTATCCTATTGATATGAATCACCAATCATTTTCTAATATAACAATCAATTGGAAGAGATATGAATATATCATCAACATGACTCCACATTATTCAAATGTTATTTCCAAAAGGATTGATTTGAAGGTACATAAACTCTGTGTGATACATTTTTTTAAGAAGTTCGAGGAATAAATTTATAAATACACCAAGCATTCACATAGATTTCGATGGAAATACGTACAATTAAAACAATCATGTAGAGTGTTTCCACCTAAGACAATTTTGTCTATAATTGATTTTGCAGAGAATTACACACTCGCTGCACAAAAATAAATACAAAGTGAATATTATTATCCTACTCAAATCACTATATTTTTCCTTGTTCTATATAGACATGCTCAACTAAGTCTTGATAACATATAAAAAACTAATGACAATCAGCATGTTCTTAAAGAATATCACTTTTATATAAGTGATGATCGAGCACATGATACACAACATTGTTTTGATAAATTTTATGATTCATTAAAAGAACGTGCGATCAGATTCGATCGACATTGGATATGGTCAGTTCAAATCTTCATGATCATTCTATTACTTGTGTCATATTCATAATAAATCAAACATTCCACATTGTTGGAATTTTTTTGAGACTAGTCATGGAAAAGCAGAGCATGACAGTGCAGGGGCATGTGTAAAAAGAACACTTCGAAGGTATCGGATGAACCCTCATGCCAATCAATTTGAATCTGCTATCAAGTTCTTGAATGTTGCAAAATGGCGCTAATCCATGAAAATAATCTGTCAAGCGATGTGCGCAGGTGTGTATATATACATGTTACAGATATACACAGGATATTTGTATTCACGTGTTCAAATTTATATGATATTGAATCATTTTATTGATAGATTTTAAGTTAACAAGTTCTTGTCTTGTGCAAGTTTTTTTGGTATGTTGGAAACCTAAATGTAAATATATCAATCTAATTTGAATTCGGTACAATAGATGGGACGCGAAAAGTGCATTCATTTAAAACAAAACGCTATCAAAATGTGTTTTCATTTGATAGAAGAAATTATTCTTGTTTTTGTTCAGTTTGCATAGAGGACACATAATCCATAGAGAGTTGTGAAAATGAAAATGTGGAATATGTTAAATCTTGGAGACATATTGAACTTAATAAAAATGGGAAAATTTCACTTGCAATCTTAGAGGAGATGGAATCAAATGAAACTAAAGTGTCATTTGATGGTGATAGAGTTTATGATCTTGTTAGAGAAGGTAATTTTTATGTTTCAATTGTTTCAAAATATATATTTTTATATATTTAAACAACTTGTACATGTACTTGTGATTTGGATATATAAAATTTATATATAGTATATGAGTTTAGTGGCACGTTTATGAGTTCTAGTCTAACACAAACTTCTTGTTGGAACATATCAAATTATTTGTAGGAGATGTTTTTGTTGTGGTTGCACTTTTAGATAACACTGAACATGTGAAATATTATTTGATTGATGCACATAACAAAAGATGATGGTATTAGAATATTTTTATCATAACGGTTTTATATATGAAAGAGGATCCATCGTATTGAAAGGCTATTTTTTTCAAGAAAATCATCAAAATGATAGTCATGTTCACTTTCAAGACTATCAATCGGAGGTCATAAGTTATCAATACATTCATTTCGTATGTGCAGCGCGTATAAAGTTAATATAAGTTAAATAAAGAATAAAAACAAAAGTTAGAAAATGGAAAATGCAAAAGTCGATCATGAATGAATAATTGAAGATGGCATACCATTACGATTTCTTTAAACATGTGACATACATTCCAAAATTTTATATCTTGCATTTAAACTAAGACCTACATAACCCTATATTGATTCAGGATTTACGCTTACACATGAGGTTTGGACTTGCCATGTATTTATGAATATATAAGATTCTTGAATCATTTGGTTTAGTTTACTTTTATGGTCCATTCAAATAAGGAACTAGATTTCTCATGAGTTATAAAATTTATTGATCCTTATTTACAATTTTTTTCATAAACCTAGATATAAATTGGTCAATTCAAAATTATTGAATATTCAAAATTATAAAGTGTTAGAATATTACCTCTATGAATGAAGAATGAGAGTAAGAACATAATAAATATTGTGTCCCTTTGCATKTGATTCCTCAAAAATTAAAGTCACCTTACATGTAATTCCTAAGAACTTGAAGATCCCTTACATGTAACTGCAACGCTAGTTGCAGTTATAGTGCCAGTTCCAGTTCCAGTTGCAGCAATAGTKGTAGTGYCAGTTCTAACACTAGTTCTATTGAAAGTTTATGTGAGGAGGAGAGTATAATGAGGAGACATTTGCATATCATGGATCACATSTACCTATGAGTATGAGGAGCACAACCATGATAAAGGAGACACAATAATTGCACCTTTCTAGTTTGAAAGTGATAGAGRATATATAGGAAACATAGGAAAGGATTTGGAGCCCACTATGAAATATCTATGGAACATAAGAGTATAATTCAATCCCCACTTGATGTGAAAATTTAATTTTATGGTAAATTGTAGGGTAAAATTGATTTTAGGGTGAAAATAAATGAAGAGATTGAGGAAATTTCTCCACTCATGAGAGGTATATAAAAAATACCTAAGTATTCATGAAAATTGGTAGTGTTTGAGGTCTATTAAAAAATCTCACCTTTGTGAAAATAATTAGATTTGGGGGACTTTATTAAAATAATCCCAATTTACTGGAAATAAACAATTTTAATGGTTTTTGTTGGGATTGAGATGACTTTCAAAGTGGGTTTTTCCTTCTTCTAAGTATTTTCCTATAGAAACAAAATATTCTTTGTCATTGGATGTTCTATTGTTTGATTATATAACCATTAAGAGATGAAAATATTGATATGGTAAGAATACATTAATTACAAATTTAATGGTGTTTTGTTAAATTCATAAAAGTGATGTACTAATGTAGCTTGGACTGGGATTCAAGTCTAAAAATAGACATGATATTAATCCTTCAAGCATACGTTAGGCCTTCTCCTATACTATGTAATATTTAAGCATGATGTAATGAGCCTTGGTTAGATTTCTCTTTCTATCCTTAGTAGATCTAGTAATAGATATAGTAGCATAGATAACATATGATCCACCAAAAACATAAGTAGCAGGGGTATAGGCCATTTTCATGTCCCAATGATTCTTATAGTGAACACATTCCTTTCCCATCAAAGGCCTGGACAATACCTCTGGTCCTTCACCCGATGCGGGCGAGCACTCCATTCCTTTATTTCTCTCAGAAATCTCAAGTTATATCCTTTCTTTGGCTGGGTATGTAACATCCTCCTCGTTACGACAACAACTCTGAGAACAGGTGCAATTTTTTTTTTTTTTTTTTTTGGTTAAGGTGTGTGCGCGCGTGTAGAAGTAACAAACATACTTGACTCTACATCACCACTTGACCAAAAAAAAGATGCAACCACGATGTTCAGCACAAGAAGACTGGTAACTGCAACAATATACAACTATAGGCATAAGGCGCACAACACAACCATTAAGACATACTGGGGGTACAAAGTAAGAACACAGAGGGAAGAGTCCATGGTGTTAGGGTTACTATTTCTACACAGGAAAGCAGGGCATTTAGTCTTATTTCTTCTCAAAAGAAGATTAGATAGGCTCCTGGCCGACTGCTCAGGCAGAAACTAGTAACCCGACCTAGAACAAAGCGCAAGCAAGATGAACACAACAAGACGACCCCGACATATCACAGCGACAACAAGCAATAAATGCCCCTAGACATAAGGCGTACAACTAGCAGCTGTAAGTAGAAAACGACACCAGGTGTTGAGTATAGTACAATCACAGACGGAAGAATCCAATAGTAGAGTTTACTATTTCTGCACAACAGAGAAGGGATTTTAGTCTTATGTCTTCTCTAAAGAAGATTAGACAGGCTCTTGGCCGACTGCTTAAGAAAAAACTAGTAATCTCTGTCAAGTGTGTCGCAAGAGTGGAAACCCTGCCTTTAAAGGGCCCGAGACTCTTGATACAGCATTGGATTCTTTACACAAAAATTTCACACACACAGACATGTCTCCTAAGGCTACCAGGGGGTGACTATATCCCACCTGACACCACCGACCAAGCAACCCACAGAATACTATCAAGTGAAACAGAAACAAGAAGGATGACTAGATCCTTCACGGATGGTGCACGACAAGAAGGACTCCGACAATGAACACCCAAGTTCAACATGGTTTAAATGAACAACCACTCTAAATGACTAACTCAGAGTAATTTATTGTACGTAAGTCAAGTTATTGCACCATATATATATTATTAACAATAATAAAAATCACAATAACCCTGTCATGAATATACTATCCATCCTTCAGTTATATCACCTATCCGGACCAATATTCTACCATTACAATACCTCTTATATTCTACAACCACCAAAATGATAATGACCTTCCAAGTAAAAAAATTCAATTAACATGAGGAGCTTACCATGCGATGTCATCAATAATCATAAAGTTCAATAATAATGCATTAAAAATAACATCATAATTATAGGTAATCATCAATTGAAATGAAAAAATACATCATAACTAAGGGTGGCAAGCTGTAAAATAATAACATTAAAATGATAATAATTAAAATGGGCCATAATTGGAATGACAAGCTATCAGTATTTCAAATGACGATAATTAAAGATAACACTTAATTAAGGATGTCAACATATAGAATTACATCATAAGTATAGGTGGCATCCATTCGGACATAATGATTTACATCAGAATTAAGAATGGCAAATCTATGATAATATAATAAATTTAAACGACAATAACTAAAAGGGCAATAATTGAAATGACAACTATCGGTATCATAAATGACAATACTTAAAGATAGCAATTAATTAAGGATGTCAACATATGGAATGACATCATAGTTATAGGTGACATTAAATTGAAAATAACAATTTACATCAGAATTAAAATGTCAAGCTATAATGGCATCTTTTAATCTACATTACAACATTTAATTTTTACTATTAAATACAGCCTTCTATACTTAATTATAGCCTTTAATTATAAAAGGAAACTGGCATTCTATCATGACCACTCTAAATTTCAATACAACATGTATTATCTAATATTAATACCACATTCTATATAGATGATAGCGTATATTTATAGAATGAAACTGACATTATAAAGTGACCACTTTAATTCTTGCTTTACAACATTAGTATTAATATTAGATCCAACAATCTATAATCTTTTGCAGCATTTAAATGTAGAATGAGAACTGACAGACTAAATGACAACCTTTTAATAAGCACATTGAATAAATCACAATCCCTGAAATATATCTGGGACCATACTTCCATTTCCTGAGCAAAACAACCTTGAAAACAACTATAGATACTCGACAAAACTCCCATAAATAGTAAACCATTCTACAACAGTTGCCAGAAGATAAAACGATGGCCAGAAGATGAAATGTATTGCCACCACTGCCCAAATCGACTCAACTAGATGACGGTGGTAAAAAGGAGTGACAAAAATGTAAAATGAAGTGACAGGCATTCACAACGGAAGATGACATATTATAAATGATGTGCCCACCGCCGAAATGCCCACTGTAATCAAGGAGAATGCCACAGTATAAAAATGCCCCATCTAAAGACTGCCCACGGTATATAAATAAAAAAAAATTCCCAATATACGATCTGCCACTATCAAGATAAGAACGCCCAACACACTATCTTCCACTGTACATGATAAAAACGCCCAAGCACTAACTGCCCACTGTCAAAGAAAAACACATAGCACACTAACTGCCCACTGTAAAAACAAACACCCAATACACAACAGTGTACCAATACGCCCCATACCAGTGGCAAACGCCCAATAATACAGTATGAAGATGCGCCCCATAACAGTGGCAAAAACGCCAATATACAGATGCAAAAAATGCCCCTTAACAGTGCAAAACGCCCCATGTAACAGTAGCAAAAAAAAA
>JASDQU010682641.1:27810-41077 GCA_032191745.1 Picea mariana | reverse complement strand
GAAGTCGTACTCGCTAAGCAATTACGACCAACGTCGTTGTCGTGCGTTCAGGTCACTTTGCGTGAAAATGTGTTGTAGTCCACAATGATCAGTCTTTAATTCAAATTTTCGTCCAACTAGGTAGTGTCTCCAAACCTTCAAGGCATATACAATGGCTAATAACTCCAAATCATGCGTCACGTAGTTCTCCTCATGCCTTCTCAGCATCCTCGAAATGTAAGCAATCACTCGTCCGTCCTGCATCAAGACTTCACCTAAACCTTCCTTGGATGCGTCAGTGCATACCAAAAATTTTGCGTCCATGTCAGGGATTTTTAGTATTGGCGCTGTCGTCAACAACTCTTTAAGCCTCCGAAATGCTTCCGCGCATTTCTCTGTCCAAACAAACTTCTTATTTTTCTTCTGCAATTCCATGATCGGATTGGCTATCTTTGAAAATCCCTCGACAAACCGTCGATAGTATCCTGCTAAACCCATAAAACTATGCACTTTTGTGACATTCGTCGACGCAGGCCATTCCATAATAGCCTCAACCTTGGCTAGATCCACAGAAATACCTTCGCCGTAGATGACATGCCCTAAGTAGTGAATCCTGGATTGATAAAAAGAGCATTTGGACAACTTCCCATACAATTTGTGCTCTCACAAACACTGTAGTACCAAGCGCAAGTGTTCGTCATGCTCCTCCGTCGTCCAAGAGTAGATCAAAATATCATCAATGAATGCTTGGATGAACTTGTCCAAGTACTCGTGGAACACCCTGTTCATCAAACTCATGAATACCCCTGGGGCATTTGTTAGTCCAAAAGGTAAAACAGTAAACTCATAATGTCCAAATCTTGTCTTAAAAGCGGTCTTAGGGACGTCATCCTCCTTGATCTGTAATTGGTTGTACCCTGATCGCAAATCAATCTTGGAGAACACTGTCGCACCCTTCATTTGATCGAACAGATCCTCAATTCTTGGAAAGGGATACTGATTCTTGATTGTAGCCTTGTTCAGTTGATGGTAGTCAATGCAAAGCCTCCACGATCCATCCTTCTTTCGAATAAAAATAACCGGTGCACCCCACGGTGACACACTAGGGCGTATCAGTCCCAGGTCTAGCAACTCCTTTAGTTGCATTTTCAACTCTTGCAACTCCAGGGTCGACATCCGATAAGGAGTTCTTGCTATCGGTTCGGTCCCGGTTTCAGGTATATAGTAAACTTCAATTCTCTTTCTGGTAGCATCCCAAGCAACTCCTCTGGAAATATGTCCACAAACTCTTTCACCACCGGAAGGTGTTCTAGACCTTCAGCTACTCTCTTTTTCGTTTAGCGCAAGGATCGCATAAAGCTTGAACCCCTTGCACATACTCTTTCGTAACTGCAAGGAAGAGATGAACCTCAGGTATACTCCCTGGTTCCGTCCTACTATCACACGTCTCTGTCCTTCATCATCGACCAAGATCAACCGTTTCATCTTAGAGTTGAGTGTCGCCTCATGCGTTTCCAACCAATCCATACCAATCACGACGTCATAAGATACTAAGATCGTGACGTACAAGTTGACCCTCGTGAAAAACTCTCCCAGGTTAAGGGCACAGCCCGTAACCTTTCCTCTGACCTTCTGTTTGGCTCTTGAATCCATCTCCACGAAGCTAAACTCATCCTATTCGACTGCCTTAACCTTAATCCTTTTTAGCGCAGCACCAGAAATGAAACTCTTAGTAGCACCTAGGTCTATCAAAATACTAAGGGTCTGGTCAGTGACAGTACCTGTCGTCTCGAGCACTATCGACTGGTGCTCTGCCTGGCGGTTATTCACCGCTGCATGAATCCGATSGRCCTTACCCATATCTCCCACTGTAGTGGGTCCCACTGATCCAGACGATCTGGTCCTCTCCACTGGACAGTTGCACTGGTAGTGTAGCTCCCCACACATCCAACACCCCTTCTTCATCCTAGCAGTCCTGGTGCCCGAAGTAGAAGATGACGRCCCACTGGCCTGGAAACCTAGTCTGTTCTGCTGAATAGGCCTAAAATGCTGCTGCTGCGGGTGATGTTGCTACTACTGCTGTGGTCCTCGGTAAGGTGTCTGCTGCTGAGGTAGTGGTCATCATGGTGTAGMAAAAGTTGATCCCCTCTGGAAGCCACGATACCCYGACGTGTGTCTCACCGGTGTCTGCTGCTGTGGTGTACYAGATGAACCCTGCCCTGTAGGTCTCGCTGGAGTCCTGGTCTGACCCGCACCGATAAGCTCCTCCTMTGCTATGAGGGCCGTTTGGAYAGTKTTGTGCMAGGTTTGAGGCATYAAGATCCTAACCTTCGCACACAGGCTACTGTTAAGGCCAAACACGAACCTGTTGACCTTGAGMTTCTTAGTGTTCGGGTGCGGAGCATACCGGAGTAGCTCCATAAAACGTGCCTCGTACTCGGGCACTATACGACCTCCCTATCGTAAGGCGTTGAACTTATTGAGCTGACGCTCAATGAATTCCTCAGAAAGATACCTCTCTCAAAACCATTCCTCGAATAGTTCCAATGACATGTCTTAAACGACCATGTTTAGTTGTGGCAGGACCGTCTTCCACCATAGAAGAGTGCTCCCCTTCAGTTGAAAGACCGCCATGTGGACCTTCATGTTGGAGGTATAATCGCGAAGTGCGAAGCACATCGCCATGTTCTCCAACCATGCCTCGGTGGCTGTGTCGTCCGGGGCACCAAAGAACTCAAGAAATTTTACCTTCTCAAGTTCATGGTGAATGCTACCTGTAACGGCCGGTGCGCACAGCGGAACCTTAGTAGGTGCCGGTGCCCTGGCCTCATCTCTGTCCAATTCGCTGATCAGCGCCTCGGACATGCACTGGAAAAATCTCATCATCCCCACATCGTCGGAAACTGTGATCTGCTCCTGTCCAAGGACCTACTCGCCTCCCTAGGGGTTAGACCCCTCAGGCGTGGATGATGCTGGAGGCGTCACGCCTCCTCCCCTAGCACCCCTTTGTCTGCCTCCGCGGCATCCTCTAACCATGATTACCTGCACAAAAACAATCAACTCGATCAACAAAAGAATAATCAAACATAATCATGTCAAAGGAAGTCGTAGTGAATCCCAAGTCGCGGGTCAAACCCGCTCTGATACCATATGTACCGTCCTCCTCGTTACAACAACAACTCTGAGAACAGGTGCAATTTTTTTTTTTTGTTTAAGGTGTGTGTGCACGTGTAGAAGTAACAAACATACTTGACTCTACGTCGCCACTTGACCACAAACAAGATGCAACCATGATGTTCAGCACAAGAAGACTGGTAACTGCAACAATATATGACCACAAGCATAAGGCGCACAACACAACCATTAAGACATACTTGGGGTACACAGTAAGAACACAGAGGGAAGAGTCCATGGTGTTAGGGTTACTATTTCTGCACAGGAAAGCAAGGCGTTTAGTCTTATGTCTTCTCAAAAGAAGATTAGACAGGCTCCTAGCCGACTTCTCAGGCAGAAACTAGTAACCCGACCTAGAACAAAGTGCAAGCAAGATGAACACAACAAGATGACGCCGACATATCACAGCGACAACAAGAAATAAATGCCCCTAGACATAAAGGGTACAACTAGCAGCTGTAAGCAGAAAATGACACCAGGTGTTAAGTACAGTACGGTCACAGACGAAAGAATACAATAGTAGAGTTTACTATTTCTGCACAGAAAAGCAGGGCTTTTAGTCTTATGTCTTCTTGAAAGAAGATTAGAGAGGCTCCTGGCCGACTGCTCAGGCAGAAACTAGTAATCTCTGTCAAGTGTGTCGCAAGAGTGGAAACCCTGCCTTTAAAGGGCCCGAGACTCTTGATACGGCACTCGATTCTTTACACAAAAATTTCACACACACAAACATGTCTCCTAAGGATACCAGGGGGTGACTATATCCCACCTGACACCACCGACCAAGCAACCCATTGAATACTATCAAGTGCAACAGAAACAAGAAGGAAGACTACGTCCTTTACGGATGGCGCATGACAAGAAGGACTCCGACAATGAACACCCAAGTTCAACATGATTTAAATGAACAACCACCCTAAATGACTAAGTCGGAGTAATTTATTGTACGTAAGTCAAGTTATTGCACCATATATATATATTATTAACAACAATAAAAATCACAATAACCCTGTCATGAATATACTATCCATCCTTCAGTTATATCACCTATCCAGACCAAGATTCTACCATTACAATACCTCTTATATGCTACAACCACCAAAATGATAATGACCTTCCAAGTAAAAACATTCAATTAACATGAGGAGCTCACCATGCGATGTCATCAATAATCATAAAGTTCAATAATAATGCATTAAAAATAACATCATAGTTATAGGTAATCGTTAATTAAAATGAACAAATACATCATAACTAAGGGTGGCAAGCTGTAAATAATAACATTAAAACGATAATAATTAAAATGGTCCATAATTGGAATGACAAGCTATCAGTATTTCAAATGACGATAATTAAAGATAACACTTAATGAAGGATGTCGATATATAGAATTACATCATACGTATAGCTGGCATCCATTTGGACATAATGATTTACATCAGAATTAAGAGTGGCAAATCTATGATAATATAATAAATTTAAACGACAATAACTAAAAGGGAAAAAATTGAAATGACAACTATCAGTATCATAAATGACAATACTTAAACATAGCAATTAATTAAGGATGTCAACATATGGAATGACATCATAGTTATAGGTGACATTAAATTGAAAATAACAATTTACATCAGAGTTAAAATGTCAAGATATAATGGCATCTTTTAATCTACATTACAACATTTAATTTTTACTATTAAATACAACCTTCTATACTTAATTACAGCCTTTAATTATAAAAGGAAACTGGCGTTCTATCATGACCACTCTAAATTGCAATACAACATGTATTATCTAATATTAATACAACATTCTATATAGATGACAGCGTATATTTATAGAATGAAACTAACATTATAAAGTGACCACTTTAATTCTTCCTTTACAGCATTAGTATTAATATTATATCCAACAGTCTATAATCTTTTGCAGCATTTAAATGTAGAATGAGAACTGACAGACTAAATGACAACCTTTTAATAAGCACATTGAATAAATCGCAATCCCTGAAATATATATGGCACCATCCTTCCATTTCCTGAGAAAAACAACCTTGAAAACCACTACAGATACTCGACAAAACTCCCAGAAATAGTAAACCATTCCACAGCAGTTTCCAGAAGATAAAACGATGGCTAGAAGACAAAACGGATATCCACCACTGCCCAAATCCACTCAACTAGATGACAGTGGTAAAAAGGAGTGACAGAAATGTAAAATGAAGTGACAAGCATTTACAATGGAAGATGACATATTATAAATGATGTGCCCACCACCGAAATGCCCACTGTAATCAAGAAGAATGCCACGGTATAAAAACGCCCAATCTAAAGACTACCCACGGTATATAAATAAAAAAATTTGCCCAATATGCGATCTACCACTGTCAAGATAAGAATGCCCAACACACTATCTGCCACTGTCAATGATAAAAACGCCCAAGCACTAACTACCCACTGTCGAAGAAAAACACACAGCACACTAACTACCCACTGTCAAAAAAAATGCCCAGTACACAACAGTGTACCAATATGCCCCATACGAGTGGCAAACGCCCAATAATACAGTATGCAGATGCACCCCATAACAGTGGAAAAAACGCCAATATACAGATGCCAAAAATGCCCCTTAACAGTGCAAAACGCCCCATGTAACAGTAGCAAAAAAAAAACGCCCGACAATAGTGCAAAAACCTCCAATATGAGAAAGCTCATTGTATAATATAAAATCACCCACCGTAATTAATAAAAACGACCAAAGTAGGAATTTCTCACAGTGTGCAATAAAAACTCCGAAAAAATAATGCCCACTGTACGTAACAAAAATGACCAATGTATGATTGGCTCACTGTGTGTAAATAGAATGCCCCAGAACAAGAATGGCTTACGGTATCTAATGGAAACGCCCAACATCAATCACACAATAACATTTGCTGAAATGAAATTGCTGACAGAGTTTTTCAGTAACAATACACAGTGAAATTTGTCGTAGGGGTGGAGAAGAATGATAAATTCAAGGCTGGAGGATTACTCAAGGTGAAAGTAAAATTTGTAGCAACATCTTACATATAACGCATCATAATCGCCTAAGAGAATAACTAGACAATCTACTCTACCAGAAATAAAATTCATACCGTGGCCACTCGCCCGCTTCTAAGGACGTCTTGCGCTCCGTGCTGCTTCCCGCGCTCCATGCCGCTTCTTCTTGACAACTATAGAAAGCTCACAGGTACCTCCCAGCCAATCGCTAGGGGTACTCTGCTTCCCCCTTAGCCCCCCGAGCCTCAAAGGGGCCACACAAGATCCAGAGATAAGATTGGATTCTCATCTCGCCTCCAAGGCTGAGCTACCACTCAAAAATAGCTGAGAATTCCCAACTCCTCACAAGCAAACAGTCAAGCCAAAATTTGGCAGCGTAACATTACGCTAACCGTTCATCCCCCTCTTCCTTCTTTTCCCCTTCTTTTATAGAAGTTTGAGAAGCACCTACTTTCCTAAATCATTATTAAATTAATTTTTAATGACAAAACTCTAAACATTCTCTGTCGTCCAAGTGTCACTCATCCCCCATGTTTCTCCAAATCAATTTCTTTAATTTAAATAAAAGACTCATTTCCCTCACTCCCCCTAAAGTCACTCCTAAAATTACTCCTAGGGTTCCTAGATCCCCTCTCATGCTTTTAATAACTTTACTAAAATGAAGTTTCTGATTTTTAGTAACTCCTTAAATGCTGATTCCTTTTCACTTTTTACCGTATGTCTCCTATTTTCCATTATTAAGTTTCCTTTATTACAAGTTTCCTCATTTCTATTTTTTTTTCTTTCTTTTTATTATTATTATTATTATTATTATTATTTTGTTAAACCCAAAATGATAAATGCGCTTAATAGTCTTTTCAATATATTTTTAAAATCCTAAATTTTTATACTCCCACTCTTTAATAATTTTAATTCTTCTTTAAAATTTAAAAACCCTGGGTTTCAATTAATTTATCCCCCTCATTACTTTACCCGCCCTTAGTTTAAGAAGACTTTAACTAACACATAGGAGGGTTTTAGTTTACACCCTTATGTTTATTTTTGTAGGATCTTTTCTTAGGGCTTATCAGAATTTTATCTTTGAGATGTTTTAAATTTAGGTTTAGATTTAACTAGGCGACAATTCATTAGGGGAGTCGTTTTAAGAATTTTATCAGGCGTTAAGGTCTTAGGCTCATCTAGGTTGTCTCATCATCATCATCAATGCGACGTGCCCTTCAGGACGCACTACGTGCTCCAAGGGTGCCACTCGCCTCGTTTGCCTCTGTTGCATGACGTGCCCTTCAGGATGCACCAACTGCTCCAAGGGTGCCACTCGTGGACTTGTATTTCTTTGCACGACGTGCCCTTCAGGATGCACCACATGCTCCAAGGGTGCCACTCACTGACTTGATGGATTGGTAGACATCTATAACCCCTGGAATCAACACTCCGCCACATGAATTTGTGGGAGACTAAGGGCTCTAAGGAATAAGGCCCCCACCTTATTGCATGCCCCTTAGAATCATCGTGAGTGACTGTCACAGTCTGCCCTCACGGCATCTTGGATCCTCTCAAAATAGGTAATCGTTAACCTACAGTTTGAGCCATGGTGGGAGTGCTAGTAGGTTGTTGTAGGGCTGTTGTCCACACCTCTCCCTCATCCTCTCTGGAAATCATATGTGGCCCCTTTACTCCATATGTGAGTCTGGTCGGCAAGCTATCGTCAGCCTGCATCATCAACTATCATGTCAAAACATGTCAACAACATATCATCAAATCAATAAATATCATGGTAAATAAATCAACTCAAATATCACACTCCCTGACTCAATCCGGAGTCCAAGGGTTCTGTCGATGCCTCTAAATCCTCCAGGTCAAAAACCCTGCACACTCAAATAAATTGAGTCAATAGCACATGTATATAACAATAGTAATACATCATGTAATCTATCATAACGCATCATAATCGAGTATAAATGTTTAAACATCAGAAAAGTCCAGATCACTTGCGAGCAAGTGTCCTCAAATAATAAGTTTTGTAAGTGCGCCAGAGCGGGATGTTACAGGGTATCTGTGAACTTGGACTAGGGCCCTTGCCCCATTTAATTCACTCAATATGCTACAATTGTATCCTATTGGAGCTGCCATCCTACTGAAGATGTGGTTCTACCCCTTATTTTATGTCACTAGGGCCTAAAAGTAAACTTCATTACACGCGATTATGCCCCCTACCTAATTTCTCTACCCCAAATATATGTTTGTTCCTCATGTAATGAGCCTTAGGGATTTAATATTTATGCATGATCCTTAGGTCTTAGCACAGGAATTTTCACTAGAAAATTTGGTTATTTTTACGGTCTATTTTGCATCACTGGTGAATTAGGAGGTTTTGCAGCATCGGCTTCCTCAAGCACCAAGTTTCCACATTTTTTATGAAGCAAGAGCACTTGATCCTGCATATGAGTCCAATAACATATATTCATTCATTTCCATCATTACCATTTTTTCATGAACTAGGGATTTCAAATTTCTCCAATCTCAACATTATAAAAACTAGAATTTTCATATATGCGCTGTGAAATGTGTTGTGGAATGTGTTGCGGAAAGTATGTTCTAGGGATGCTAAACTGGTATTTTTGACCAGTTGACTTCCACGAGGATTTTCGGGTGAAACGGGATGAATTTTAAAAACACAAAGGAGGTTGTTGTCAATCAAGGACCTAATAAGATTAACCTCTTTCATTTTTCACACAGTCAAGGATTGAGATATTCAAAGGAATATTTGAGCCATATTTTTTTAGTTCTCATGATTTATTGTTTGGGACATGTCTTTGTGAAATGTATTCTGGAAATATGGAGATGAATTTCAAGAAACCGAGAGAGTTTTTTCTTCAGAACAATATTATATGAAAAAATAGTTTTCATATTTTACACAGTTTTTATAGGTTGAGAATTTCTAGTTTCATTTTGAACCCTATTTTTTAGAATTTTCCCTCCTGAAAAGCAGGAAATCAGTTAAAACTTGTCCTTGTGTGTTTGTAACTGTTTCTATTTTGAGAAAGTATTTGAATTTAGAATTGGTGAGATGGAAAGGACCCATAGTGATATATATTTCATGGTACAAGAGTAGAGAAGGTTTATAAATAGATAAGGGAGGGGGCAGAGTAATAGAAATAAAACTGTTTTGTTTTTGAAGCTCTGTATACCTCACTGAAGAGCATGTATTTCAACTGATGTTGCTAATACTTATCTAGAAGAGAGTTATTTCCTTTTTCTTCTATTTTTTGGTTATGTGTGAAGGATTCATGCTATTGTTTTTATGCATCAAACGATTTGACTATGTGAAGACATCACCATAAATTTCTTTTAATTCCTGAAGTAGGAGGATTTTTATGTATCAACCTCCTTGTTACGACAACAACTCTTTAACAGGTGCAATTTTTATTTTTTTTGTTTAAGGCGTGTGCGCGTGTGTAAAAAGGAACAGACACACTTGACTCTATGTTGCCACTCGACAACCAACAAGACGCAACCACGATGATCACAACAAGAAGACAAAGGCGCACAACAAGTAGCTACAAGCAATAAACGACCAAAGACATAAGGTGCAGAATAGGTGACTACAAAAAATAAACGACCAAATACATAAGGCGCACAACATGTAACTGCAAACAATAAACGACCAAAGACATAAGGCACACAACAAGTAACTACAAACATTAAATGACATACTGGGTTAGGTACCGTATGAACACAGATGGAAGAATCCATGGTAGTATGTGTTACTATTTCTGCACAGGAAAGCTGGGTGTTTAATCTTACTTCTCTGCTCCAGAGAGAGAGAAGGTTAGATAGGCTCCTGGACGACTGCTCAGGTAGAAACTAGTAATCTCCGTCAGGCATTTTGCAAGAGTGGAAACCCTACCTTTAAAGGGCCCGAGACTCTTGATACGGCACTGGATTCTTTACACAGAAATAATCACACACACAAACTTACATACTAAGTCTACATGGAGGTGTCTACATCCCGCCTGACAAAACTGACCAAGCAATAAAATGATTATGACCTCGCACAACACAAATTATATGAACAACCTGTCCTCTAGGAAGGCGCAAGTAAGAAGGACCCCAACATTGACCATCCATGATTAAGACTTAATGGCATAATCACAGACCAACTACTTCATTTAAAATTCATTAATCGACGAGTTATCCAACCTTAAATAATGTAAATTTAAGTAATTCCAATTCCCCGATTACCAAATATTAATGATTTCAAGTGCTTAGTTTAGAACCTTATATTTATCTACTATTGATGATAATTAGTTTCATCATCCCTGCCATAAAATATCAACCATTTTTCACTTTACATTGCAAGGACTAATACCATGACCATCACATTACATCTGATAATTTATTTATATCAACTACATTAAACATACCATAAACGATAACAACATTAACCTTAACCATTCCATAACCCTTAGGATTAATATTAAACGAATCATTACCTAATCATTACCATTAATCAATACATAATCATTACCATAATCATGACATAATCATTACCATAATCTTTACCTAATCATTACCATTAATCATTTTACATTCCATTATATTATTTCAACAATTACTTTAACATTTCTACCTTGTAAAACCATGATTATTTAATAGTTATTACCATTAAAACCATATTACTTCCGCGACTATCACTTTAACAATTATTACATAATACATCAACATTACATTAACTATTATTGCCTTATAAAATCATAATTTATTAACAGTAATTACCATAAAACCATATTACTTTAACAATCCTATTTTAACAATTATTGCATAATTACTTCAAGAGTACTTTCACAATTATTGCCTTACAATACCATAATTATTAACAATTATTACCATTAAAAAAAATAAAAACAAGGCAGCTGTAATAAAACCATTTACTTTCAATAGAATAAATCAATGTCAATATTTCATGAAAGGAAAAGTAGAACTATTCCAAACAATAACATAAGCTAGACAGCTGTAATAAAATAGGTAATAACTTATCTGTGTTAGAAGACAGTTGTAATAAAAGCAGAACTATTCTAATAAAACAACCTAAACTAGCTAGCATTATTTTTTTTGGCGCTGCCTATCAGTCTTAAAAATAAAAGAAAAATATATATAAATAAATCTAGTGCTAAAGTTTAACACTCCTCATCCAGTGCTAACAATCCGCGTTATTTTTTTATCTTACAAGCATTATCATTGTACCATCTAAATCAACTTGCCTTAATTTAGTGGCCTTTAATGACATCTAAAAATTTAAATTCTATACCATTAAAATACATCATCTATTCTAGAAAATAAGGAAACCTATGCTAGGGTAGATCAGGTGCATTGGGATACCTACATAACAAGATAGTAAAATTTTCTTTATTCCTTTTTCTTTTCTTTTTAAAAAACTTGATCTTTTGTAAGGGATAAGGAAAATACATTACTAATTAATGGAAAAGATGAATTTGGGCGTGGCTTAACTAACAAGAGAAAACCCAAAAATCGGTGGTGCTGATAGCTCACTAGTTGCACACCACGTGCTCGCTGACTTGAGTGACTAAAAAATGCAGGCTAATTCAGTGCCAGTAGGGTAAGTGCTGGCAGGAAAAAGAGAGCTGGCAGAAGAAGGATGCAGGCGAGGAACCACCTATCGGAGCGAACGCGGGCTGCCAGGGAGTGGGCTTGATTGGTATTTTCTATAAGGAGGCAACAAAAGGCAATGAATCTATACTGCAATTTAAGGTGTGCTGGAAAGGTTATGATGAGAGTGAGGATAGTTGGGAACCCATTGAAGGTTTAGGGGATTGTGAGGAAAGTCTCAAAGATTTTGTAATCAAGGGTGCAAAAGCAAATATTTTGCCTCTACCTGGAGACATGGATGTTATTTGTGGCAGTCCCCCTTGCCAAGGAGCTAGCGGTTTCAACAGATTCCGAACCATTGAAGCTCCTTTGGAGGATTCAAAGAACCATCAGATACTTGTGTACATGGACATTGTGGACTTCTTAAAGCCTAGATATGTTCTGATGGAGAACGTAGTTGACATTCTTAAATTTTATCGAGGTGTCCTTGGACGGTATGCATTGATTCGTCTAGTGCACATGAGTTATCAAGCCAAACTTGGCATGATGGTAGCTGGGCATTACGGTCTACCACAACTCTGGATGCAAGTTTTCTTGTGGGGAGCACTGCCAATGGAGAAGCTGCCGTAGTATCCTCTACCAACTCACGACGTTGTTCAGAGAGGTGGTGTCCCAAATGAATGGAAGCATAATATGGTTGCTTATGATGAGAACCATAGTGTCAAACTTGAAAAATCACTCCTTGGTGATGCCATTTCTGACCTTCCAGAGATTGCAAAATCTGAACAAAGGGATGAAATGCAATAAGGAAAAGCTCCTCGTACTGAATTTCAACAATATATTAGAATGCCAAAAGAAGTTATGAACGGCTGAATTTTACCATCTCCATAAACATCCAAGAAGGAATCATAATAAGCAGTTATTTATGATCATCGGCCTCTCCAACTTAATGAAGATGACTACCAGCGAGTCTGCAGGATTCCTAAACAAAAGGGCCGCATGGTGAGTACAGTAGCACCAAGCAGCTTCCAAACTGCCTGAAGAAATATCAATGCTCATCAAATACGCCAAGGGATGTGTAGTAACTTTACGAGGCAGATAAAACAAAAGGGAAAAATGTAGGGATTGAATAGCAATCACTGGGCGGTTTGAACCAATGAAAACACTGGACTGAAAGAAATATCTGGGCCATTTAATCAAAATAAAAAAGAAATACATCGGTGGCCCTATCCCTAATCTGGGCAACTCGTGAGAAGAGAGAACACAAGGATTCTTCTTTAATTATAAAATGCGGCCACCAACATCCAGTGATAAAACATTTCCATGTAAAAAAAAACTCAGACAAACTTCTAGTCATAACGCTTTTCATTGAGGAAATAGCAGACAAACTTCCAGCAATAAACATAAAAGCCATAGTGTAGTCAATATATTGTCGACATTTCGGATCCAGATCAGGATGCATCTTCAGGAAA
>JASDQU010682640.1:87819-102771 GCA_032191745.1 Picea mariana | reverse complement strand
CGTGCTAGTTTCCGATAAAATGGTGGCACATTTGGTGGCAACAGTAATGTTATATCTCTTTATTTTTGTCAATATAATATAGCAGGTAACATCTTTTTTACTTAAAAAAAAAAAAGATGTTTGGATCCAGAAGAGGAAAAAAAAACTATGACTGATTTTCATGAGTCTATGTGGAGTTCCTAATTTATGGACAACTACAACATACAAGATACTTAGAGCTTGGTACTTCTTGCCTAGCTTATTCACCGATGTCTATGCAAAGATCAGAACTTGTGACAAATTTAAGAAATTCTCAGAAAAACAACAACTTGAATCTTTGCCCTTGAATACCATAGTGGTATATGGCCCTTTTAAACAAGGGGGATTAGACTTTATTAGAGAAATTCTTCCAGCCTCCAGTGGTTAGCATAGTTGGATTTTGACTACTACTGATTACTTGACAAAATGGATAGAATCCATTCCCACTAGAAATGCAACACATAAAGTAGTTATTGGATTCCTGGAAGACATTCTATCAAGGTTTGGTTGTCCTAACAAAATTATTAATGATAATGCTGCAAATTTTAAAGATGAGCCTCTGGTGAAATTTTGTGAAAAGTTTGGATTCATCTTATTGACTTTACTACATATTACCCTCAGGGTAATGGCTTAGCAGAATCCTCCAAGAAAAGCTTAGTGAAGATCATCAGAAAGTTGTTGGAGGATAATAAAAAGTCATGGGATTCAAAGATGAAGTTTTCCCTATGGGAAGACAGAGTAACCAACAAGAGATCAATTGTCAGTACTCCATTTTAGTTGGTCTATGGAACTGAAGTTGTTTTTCCTACTCAGTTAGATTTACCTATGGAAAAAATTCTTCAAGATCAAGAAGGGGAACCATATGACATGATCAGGATGATGGATCAACTTGTGGAAGTACAACAAACTAGGGAACAACTTTTTGATCTTCATTATCCACATAGGATCCCTACAATTCATAGACTTGAAAATTTCTTCGACCCTATTCATTATATTTTTTTATTTTCCTCAAAATTTTTGGACATTTATATTGTCAACATGGCTCAAAATATTAAACCAACATGTTCCTCACTATTTAATATTTCCAATGATTCATTATGCACTTTATTTGACAACCTAGAGCTCAAGACCCGTTTCTTTGAATTCATCCCTCAACCATTGTTGATTTTTTATACGAATCAATCTCAGTCGTTGATTTGTGAGTTTGGGGATTTATCCCACATGCATCAAGGAGATTGATAATGAAGGGATTATATTTTTTAACCCTCCTAATATATTTTTATGTGGAACTAGGAAAGGTATAGAGAATAGGGCCCACGTTAAATTTTTTACCACATTTGCAATGAAAATAACCCAAGATTAAAATAATATAATAATTAGCATGAAATTCTGATGTCCAAAGGCTTGCAGGATAGGTAGTTTGATAGGTTCCATGGGATTAGGTATACAGGGTAGGATTCATGTGATTAGGAATCAAAACTTAACACCTCGATCATCTCTTCCCGCGAGGCTTGCGGGGGGTAGCTTCACAGGAATAGGTCTGCAGGGAGATAGGTATGTGAAATCAGAAATCACAACTTGACACCCCAATGGGGATACCCCAAAAAGATAATACTACAAGGATTGTAGGTGGCAAGTTGAGGGACGATCATGGAAATGTATCATTATGATGGGGGAATCCCATGATGGTTTTCCCATGAAGCTTGTGGGTTGTGTGATTGGGAGAAGACACGAAACAATGTTAAATCTGTAGCCAGTTATAAAATAATGAAAAGGGGAAACTTGCAAGGATTGCATCTTTCGAATTTCAATAAAAACCAAAGAGCACAGTACATTTGTCCCTTGAATGCAAAAACTCAAAAATCTAAGCTTGATAGGTTTGTGGGTTTTGGATTCCATGTCAGACAGAAGACGTCAACAAGCACGTCACATGCCACTTGTCTTCCATGAATTAGTGAGGTTTTGATCATGGTATACATTTTCGCCTCACTCAGTGATGGGGTCAGAGGCACAACGGAATTAAGAATGCACACATACACACTACACTATTATTCAAAGCAAGGGAAACCAAAAATTTTCTCCAATCCCCTGAAGGGGAATTTTATTCATCAAACCATTCTCATATATTCAATTTGTGCTCAAATAGTATTTTATATAACTATAGGTGACCATAAAAAATATTTTATAATTAGCTAATCAGTTCAAATGAATACACAAACATCTCCTTAATTAACCCCTATCATCTCTCCACAATATCTCCATGATTCTCTCAACAATATTCATCCCTACATCTACTCATTTCTCTCCATCTCTCATACCTACATAGACTTTCTAGAATTTAGTCTACCTCATTAAAAACCATATAATTTATTCATTTAAACATTACAAGTATGATTATTCATTAAGTAGGAGTTATCCATAATACTCCCTCTTTCTCTCTTTCATGTATCCTTTGAACTAATTCCTTCACCTTCATCTATTCTCACATCTTTTGTATTTTTTGATATTTGGTCTTCTTCCTTATTCATATTCAATGTTCTTCCTCTTGCACCTACAAACAGAAACATTGTTTAATTCCATATAAAACAATAACCATCCACTGGAATACATGGGTCGACAGCCATTGCATCTGCCAGTTCACTAGGAAACTCTTTCTCATATGATGGCACAGATGCCACCTCTGCCTCGACAGAGTCTCTGCGCGACCTCCTGGTCTTAAGGATCGTTCATTCACTTCATGAACCAGATCGGCTCTTTCAATTCCCTGTTGGAACCATAAATTATCAGTCCATAGGTCCTTCGGGAAGCTCCCTTGTGCGAACAACACTAGGCGCGAGCTCCACCTCCTCCAAGTAACCATAGCGCTATAACCAAGGCCCAATTCCAAAGGCGCTTGTCGCAGCTCACAATCTCGCGAGTTCGCGAGTCAAAACTCTCGACTCCTCCTTTCCAAATTCACGATACACGAAATGACGATACGGGTATAGCTCCTTCCCTTGTCAGCGCCCTCTGCGCGTGACCACCGGCTAGGATTAACACTATCACTTCTCGCTACTCTCCACTTCACGAGTTTCAGCATCGAGCTCCCGTGCTCTCATTCCGTGAATCCCCGAGATGCAATAAGTCAATGGAGTGTTGACTCCTTTCTCCAGGTGACGCGTGTCCACCTGTCAACCACGTGGGCCCACCTTGTGGGTCTACCACGTGTCCCTTGTGCCCAAATTCGGAACTTCACGACTTCGCTCCCCAAGTGCTACCTCCTTTGTATCCCGACACCCGAAGTGCCGAGATCCCCAACTCCTCATTACTCCCTATTGCAACTCGCGACTTCGGGACTTTCGGGACAAAAGTCTCGACCTCCTATCTTCCGAAATGATGAAATGCTGAATTCTAACTCATTATTAATGCTGGCCCCACAATGGAACTTCTCTCTCTGTCGGGAATTCGCACTTTGCGATTTCGTGAATCTTGATGCAAGGTTTTTTGTCCTTCAACTCGCGAATCCCCGAAGTGAGAATTCACGAGTGATCCAACGACCCTTGTCGACTTGGATCCTACGGTTCGATTTCTCCTGAGTTTGCACTTGAAATATACTTGCCATAACTTCCCTGCTCCTCTGCAAGATCTGGTAACTCTCGAAACTTTGCAAATTCCCCTCGGAGAATTTCGACCATCCAATGCCTCCTTGACAGCTCCTGCGAAATAAAAAAGGTATTCCTTCAAGGAACTTGTCCACCTGCAAAACAACTTCGCTACGCCTCCTTTCAACACTTCAAGGCACTAGCCCTCTTGAGCTTCTCTTCGACAACTTCAAAGACTCTATCCCTCCTGAGCTTGATTGAAAAATCCTCAATTACTCTGGGGATACCTTCTGCATGCACTCCTTGCATCACTTCTTCAAATACTCCTAACTATTTGAACCGGTTGACTCTGTGCAACTCCTTGCGACAACAGTCTTTCAACCACTCCGCCTTAGATACAAGTTTTGAGGTCTTTATCAGCCTGTGCACACCTTGCACGACTCCTGTGCTTAACTTGCACTTCTGTGAGAATGAGAATAATTGTATCTCTCCTTAGCTTTCAGAGATTTGGACTCTGAACCCGTCAATGCACTCCTTGTGGACACTCCACTGCACTCCTTGCAGACACTCCACTGCACTCCTTGCAGGAACTCTTGCTCAGATAGAGAAACAATTGAAACTCATTCCTTACTCTCCCTCTCTCAGATTTCAGACATTTAACAAGAAATCATACATACACAACATCACAACAAATGTGCAATAGAAAGAGTAAAACAACTATAAGCATGACATTGAGTGTATGCACACAAAAGGCGTTAGAATACCATGACTCTGGAATCAAAGCTTCATATATTAATTTCAGACTTATGTACATAGGTGTTTCAAATACAGCTCTCTGCTCTCTCTCCCTCTGTGTTCTATGCTCTCTTCATACAAATTGGGAATAATAATTCCTCCTCTTGATACAAATGATACAAATGAGGGTGTCTATATCCATTTTCCCTCCGGCTCCTAAAACTGTCTAATTCGCAATTCAAAGCTACCTACTTACATTTACTACACACAAATGTCTCTACCTACTACAGATGTGAGTGAATCGCTCATGATCTGTTTACAATCTACAAGTTCCCCTCCACTTAATTATTTCATTTAATATCCGCACATTTATTTCAAAACATTTCAAAACACTTTTGACAACGTGTTGAAATACGCTGGTGCTTGTCCCAGCTGTCTTCCACCTCCGTGCTTTCTTGTTGTTGGTGATGCTCCTACATCATCATACATGGTTCCTCAACCATTCTTCCATCATGAATCTGCATACATGTACCTTTATCCCCCTTCATAACCATCATCATCATCCTCATCTTGGGTTTTTGACATATTCGTAGGCATGTTGTCGATGCTCCTGCATCAAACTCCCAAGGAGAAAAAAATGTTCATGGACTCATGTCCATGAGTTCTCTGTCATCTCGCAAAATTTTGTTTCACAGTTTGTTTCACACAAGCCCATGTTTCATGACTTGAAATCCCACTGGCTTCCTCAATCGATGTTTCTATTAGATGTTCTTCAAATCAATAGTTCTACCCATGGTTTAGAAACCCTCTACAAAACTACCATTAATTACATCAATGGTTTCAACTGACCACAAACCATACATTACAAAGTGGTTTTTTGAAAACCACAAAATTTAACAAATTATATGTAACATCCCAGTCTACGAACCACACTTTTATTGATGTATTCATTGAGGACACTTGCATGCAATTGATTTGTTTATGGTGCATTGTGATTTTGTTTCAATTATGGATTATACATGATAATGATGATGATGTGTTGTGACTTATTGTTAATTAATATATATGTATTGATATATTCTATTAATGAGTTTACCTGAGTGTGCAGGGCACATGACAGGTTATGTATGTTGATGGCATCAATGGACCTCCTTGGACTCTAGATTGATTCAGGGAGTGGATTGTATTTTGTTTGAGTATTTCATTTTATGCATATGTGACATATGATTGATTATAGTATGATTTTTTATATTGATCATTGACAATGTTTTGTCAATGGCTGTAGGATGACGATGCTTCCTAATCTAACTCATATAAGGAGTAAAGGGGCCATGCACAAAAAACCAAACATTGAGGGAGAGGTGTGGCAGAGTCCCTATCACAGCCTACTAGCACTCCTATCGTGGCTCGAATTGTAGGTTAACAATTACCTAGTTTGATAGGTCCACAATGTCGCGAGGGGAGACTGAGACAGTCGCTCACGAAGATTTCTAAGGGGCATGCAATAAGACGAAGTCCTTATTCCATAGAATCCCTTAGTCTCTCACAAGGTTGTGTGAGTGGATTGTCAACTCCAAGGGTTGGAAAAAATACCAAAACCAGTCAAAGGCGAGTGGCGCCCTTGGAGCACGAAGGTGTGTCTTGAAGGGCACATCGTGTAAGTAAAAGTTGATTCTATAAATCTAGGTGGCCTAGAAAATAGTGAATTAAATTGACCTTGTCAGATTAAAATAATTAATTACAAAGTGATTTTGTTAATTATAAATCCCAATAAAAGTCTAAGCTTATTCTAAGACTAATCACAAGCCTAAGTTTAGTTAGGGGACTAAAATAAAATGTTAAATAAATTAAAATATTAGAGATAAATCAATCTAAAGAAAAAGTGAGATAAATCTAAAGATTTGATATAATGCACATGTGTGCAAGAAAATATTAAAAGGGAATTTTAAAATAAGAAAGAAATAAAGTATGAGAGAATAGGTGTACACATAGAATGGTATCTAGAGTCTAGCTACCACTAGTCTAACTAGAAGAAGACCCCTATTCAAACTCTAACCAACATTTAGTTAGGAGACATTCATTAAATGAGAATCTAGGGAATAAAGGGACAACTAAGAGCGAAAGTAGGAACACATTGAGGAATGTGAGCGAAATTGACTTTTATTTAAAATAAAATTGGTAATTACTTGTGCAACTTGGGGAGAGTGTGCCAAGTGTGAGGGTGAATAATCCTAATTTATTTAATTAAAAAGTTAATTAATTGTGCATGTAGACATATGTCAGTGAGGAAAATTCTATAAAACAAATGTTTTATATGGGAAATGGATCACACTTGTTATTGGTAAAGTGATGCTGCCAAAATGGTTTTGACTTTGTTTTACTTGTGAGAGTTGGGATACCAAGCTTGATATAGAGTGGTGGCTCTACCTTGTGAGGCAAGATTGGAGCTAGAGAATTTTTGGTTTGAGTGTGGGTGGCCCCTTTGCGGCTCGGGGGGTTAAGGGTGAATAAGAGTACCCCTAGCGTTGGTTGGGAGGTATCGGTGAAGTCTCAGTGATTAGAAAGTTGGAGTAAGGAGGAGTGCAAGTGGTTGATGGACATCGTCTAGTATTGATATTTATTGGTTCCAGTATTTTATTTTTGGAGTTGTTAGTGTAGCAAGATTTGATTTTGTAGATTGAATGTTTGAGATTTCATTTGAAACAGTTGTAATTCTGATTTTTAATCAATAATTTTTCTAAAGGTTTATGAAGTGATCTTGTTAAATCTCTTGGGTTGCTTCCATTTTATTCATTTCATGACTTAGAGAAAATTATGTTGTCACTACCAAATTTAATCATAGTTCCTAATTTAGAAATTTGTATTTATGCTTCAAGACAGTTGCATTTCTGGGAATTACTTCTATTTATTAAAATCGTTGAGTATGTAATTCGTGGTTTGAAATTCACATTCTTATTTTCTTTCTAAAAACCAAATTGTAATTCACTGTTAATTAAATAATAATATCAATTTAGAATTTCCTTTGAATGTTGCAAGTCGATTTATAGTCTGATATCTTAATCACTGCCAAATTTTTAGACAAAATGGAAATTGGAAAATCTTATGGTTGTTGTGTTTTAGATGCAACTCTAATTATGAAAACGAAATTAATTTACAAAAACGGAATGCAAAACTAAATAACTGTGTGTTGTTAAATTGTTCCACCTCTGAGAAACTTTGAACCTCCTTTGATCATTGTCTTATTAAATCTCATATCCAGATTAGGGATATTATTATTTGGGTTGCGTTAAACTTATATGTACATCTGATTGAGAATTTTGTGAGGATTTTAAAGATTCTTAGCTTGTACAGAAAATTCGTGGGTTAGTCTTCTTGATTTAATCTTAAATTTTCTTTTAATTCCCGGGTCTCTATTTTAGTCCTTGATCACCTTGAATGATTTTCCTCTTGTTCCTTTGAACCTCTGTCATTATCAGATTGCAACTCCTACCATTTTCGAAACCTTTATTTGTTTCATGTTTATTTTAATTCGAATTTATCAGAATTTAGTTTTGTTTCAAGGTCTGGATCAAGTGCCAGAATAGGTGTCGGAACCAGGGTTGGATTAGGTTATGTATGGCAACGTTTCTCTTTGATTATAATAGTGTTAATTAACATGTTCGTGTATGGTCTACCCATTTCCAGTTAGCTGATTTTTGTATTGATTTTCCTCGTTTTTAAAATAGTGGTAACATTTGTAGAGTTAACACCAAGAAGGGTGAGTTTTGTAATTGTTGTCATACTTTTAAAACAACCCAGAACTTTAAAATTTAGATATCGTGTTCTTTTACTTGTCAGAGTTTTATTTTGTTAGGATTTTAATTTAGAAATAAATTTTGGGCTACAACCAATAATAGACTTACCCGAGAAAAAATTATATTAATTTACTTTCCATCCTTAAAGCTTTTCAATCAAAGAATATTTTCACTGCCTGTTGAGTTAATTTCTAATTATCATAAATTAGTGTAAGATCTAGGACTAGATTAGGTGTTGGATTAAGCGATGGATCATGATGTGTTATGTTTCAAGGACCAGAACAAGTTCCAGATTGTTCTTCACACCAGATCAAGGGTCTGTTTAGATTCCAGAACTATGTTGGTTGAGATATTTGCATGTTAGCTTTCTCACCTAGGTTTTGTTCCTTTAGTGGACCTATTGTTTACTCTTAAATAAAGTTGTGAAGGGATTCATGTGAAACTTGTGGCCCAAACTTATAAAAAAATACCTCCATGTAAAGAATCTTCAACCATTGAACTTGATTTTTGTAAACACGAATTATATGTCTTCCTTAATAATATCACATGGGTTGATTATTGATATTCTTTTGTTTCTTACATTGGAGATGTGATTCAGTACTTGAATCTTATTATGTATTGCTAAATAAGATTTGATCCTTATTAATTTCTTTATTTAGAATTGAAGGTTAACAATTTAGTTCTTTATTTATTGTTAAAATAAGATTGGATCCTTCTTTAATTATTTTAAATGGAATTAAGACAAATTTGAGTTCTTTGTTTAATTGTTTATTTAAGACTGTGATCTTCTTTAAATTATTTCTAAGGGATATGTAGGATGGTATGTGAAGTCTATTCATGGGATTAATGTGTTTTGATCCTCTTATTTATTTTTAAATGGATATGCAGTAGCTTGAATTATTTCTTCTTTTATGATTAAATTCTATAGTTTAATTAGAGTGATTAAAGTGATATTGAAATACTTATGTTTCACTTAAGGAAGAATTAATCTTCTTGTGGGATTTTGAAAATAAAATAAGGAAACGTAAACTAGTCTTTGAACTACTTACTTATTCTTAGATAAAATATACCCAGTTTTTAAGATATATCGTTGAACTACTTGGGGATTGTATTGTTAAGAAGCTTGAAGCATTTGATATTGATTCTTGACTTTGAATGAACCCAACCTTAAAAACCACCATTGACGATTATAAATATATCTCTATCTGCTACTAAGATTGTACTTATGCTATTGGGATTCTTATTAATCTTTGTGTATTATTTTCTTATTCAAAATTACACTTAACCATTGCTTGAAAGATTGATTAATTAGAGTAGATTATTATTTGCACTATGATGAATTGATGGTTAAGTATTTTGATAATTCTAGTCTTGAATATCGGTATATGATTGAATTAATGGGATTTAGATACTTCATTTGTCCTCAAAATAGTCGCTAGTCCTGAGACCTTAAATGGTCAAAATCAATCGGATGAATCTTGGACTTGAGCTTTGCTTATGTGTCTTGGAGGTCCTAACCATGTAGGATAGGTTGGTCGGGTAGCTTCCTTATGTTATCTTTATGAGATACATTTGATTGAATAAAAGTGATGTTTCTTTTAGTTGACTATGATGAAATTGATTGTGTAGTTATTAGTTTGTGGTGATGCATGTCACTTGTCCTAACTTGTTTAAAAAAATAAAATATTTACCTCTTTTTCACTCACTATTTGATGTTGTAACGAAGAGGTCGTTACATATGGTGTCATAGCGGGTTCAACCCTATGAAATTGGACTATTACGCCTTCCACTATGTTAAAATTAAATGATTATAGATATATCACAAATAATTATTGAAAATTGTCCATGTGACAATATTCGTTAGAGGACATCGGATAAGTAGATTTCATGGTGCGGAGAGACAAGGTATGCCTCCATAGAGTGTATCCATGCTAGAGGAATTTAATCCTCGAGGAGATGAGAAGACTACTGAGGAGGAGCAGGATGATGTGGGAGATATGGTAGGTATGATGGGATCCTTTAAGAGGATGTTAGAGGCTTTGATCACTCGTCTTGATCATGATGAGGGAAAGACATCTAGAACAAATAAGGGTTCACAACACCCTGCAGTAGTCAGCAATAGTTAGAAGTAGTGTACTCAGGGAACTCGAGAAAGTTAAGTTTCTGAGCTCATGGGAGCCATAGACGGCTCAGCTGCTAAGGAAGGGATGGACAATATGGCAATGTGCTTCACACTTCGTGATTACACCTCCAACATGAAGGTATGCATGGTGTTGTTTCAATAGAAAAGGAGTGATCTTCTATGGTGGAATACGGTCCTACCTCAACTAAACATGGCCTTTGAAGACGTGTCATGGGATTTGTTAGTGGAATGATTCGGAGGAGAGATACTTTTCTGAGGAATTCATTGAGTGTCAACTTAATGAGTTCAACGCCTTACGACATGGTGGTTGTACGGTGCCAGAGTATGAGGCCAGATTCATGGAGCTACTTAGGTATGCTCCACATCTAACATGGAGAAGTTGAAGGTAAACAAGTTTTTGTTTAGCCTTAACTTCAACATTCGTTCAAATGTACGGATCCTAATTCCTCAGACATTTCACGATGTAGTCTAGAAGGCCTCATAGATGAGGAAGAGCTATGTAGTGGGGGTCAGGGAAAGACTCCTTCTAGACTAACCAGATAGACTACATCAGGAGTGCATCAGCTTCTACTTCAGGGACCAAGAGTACTGGATGTTAGACATCTGGAGAGCCACATTACCAGTGAGACTATCTAATTGAGAAGGCCAGAGTGACCGGATCAACAGGATCGACTACAATTGGAGATTTGGGCAAGGCCCACAGAAATCATGCAGCGGTGAATAACTGTCAGGCCAAGCACCAGTCCACTATGCTCGAGATGTCAGGCATGATCATCTATCAAAATTTTAGTATTTTGATAGATCGAGGTGCTACAGAGAGTTTTATTTTGAGTGCAGCACTAAAGAGAATTAAGGTAAATGTAGTCTAGCAAAACGAGTTCAAATACGTAGAAATGGCTTCGGGTGCCAAACAGAAGGTGGAAGGAAATATTACAGATTGTAGAATTAACTTGGGAGAATTTGTAACGAAGGATAACCTATATGTCACGATATTAGGATCTTATGACATAGTGATTGACATGGACTGGTTGGAATCGCATGATGGGATACTCAACTGTAAGATGAAACGATTAAGTTTGAAAGATGATTTGGGACAGAGTAGAGTGATTGTAGGAAGAAACCAGGGAGTATCCTTGAGGTTTATTTCTTCCCTACAACTACAGAAGAGCATGCGCAAAGGATGTAAGTTATATACAGTACTAGCGCTAAATGAAAATGGCGAGGAGGAAAGACTAGAAGACCTCAATGTAGTGAAAGAGTTGTAGGCATGTTCCCAAAAGAGTTATCAGGTTCTCCTCCTGAACGAGAGTTGGATTTTACAATAGAATTGAAAGCTAGAACTGAATCAATAGCGAGAATGCCTTATCGAATGTCAACGCCTGAATTACAGGAGTTGAAAATGCAATTGAAGGAATTATTGGACTTGGGACTCATACATCCAAGCGTATCACCTTGGGGTGTGCTAATTATTTTTGTAAGAAAGAACGATAGATCATGGATACGTTTTATTGACTACCATCAATTTAAAATAAAACGATGATCAAGAACCAGTATATGTCACCAAGAATAGATGACTTTTTTTATCAAATGAAAGGAGCAATGATGTTTCCAAAGATTTACCTGAGATCAGGATACCACCAATTATGAATTAAAGAGGAAGATATTCCTAATACCACATTTAATACGAGGTCCAGGCACTATAAGTTTACATTTTTACCGTTTAGACTAACGAATGCCCCAGGGGTATTCATGAGTTTGATGAATGAGGTTTTCCGTGAATACTTGGACACGTTTGTTCAGGTATTTAATGATGACATACTGATTTATTCTTGGACAAAATAAGAACATGATGAACATTTAATATTGATACTACAGTGTCTATGAGAAAACAAATTGTACGGGAAACTATCGAAATGATCTTTTTACCAATTGAAGATTCATTACTTGGGACATATCATATATGGTGAAGCTATCGTTGTGGGTCCAACAAAAGTAGAGGCTATTATGGAATGACATGCAATGACAAATGTACAAGAAGTACATAGCCTTATGGGTTTAGCAGGATATTACCAATGATTTTTCGAGGGCTTTTCGAAGATAACAAATCTAATCACGAAATTGGAGAAGAAAAACAAGAGTTTTTATGGACCAAGAAATGTGCGGAATCATTTCAAAGGCTCAAAGAGTTGTTGATGAAAATGCCGATACTTGAAGTACCCGACATGGATAAGGAATTATTGGTATGCAAAGACACATCCAAGGAAGGTTTAGGCATATTTTTGATGCAATATGGTCGAGTGATCGCTTACATGTCAAGGAAATTGAGAAAGCATGAGGAGAACTATGCAACACATGATTTTGAGTTATTGGCAATGGTATATGCCTTGAGAGTTTGGAGACACCATTTGATTGGACGGAAATTCAAATTAAAGATAGATCACTGTGGATTGAAAAATATATTTACGTAGAGTGACTTGAATGCATGACAAAGGCGTTGGTCAAAATTACTAGCGAATACAACTTCTAAATACTTACATAAATGGTACGGAGAACAGAGTGGAATGTGCATTGAGTCAGAGACCACTCATATTCTCGGTAACAACTCTTAAGATGATTTTTTTAGAAAATATTATAACTATACAGATCGACAATGACTGGTATAAATAGGTTAAGGAAAATATTGGATAAGATATCATGATGGTACCAAAATCCGAAGGCTATTTCTGAGACAACGATGGATTGTTAATATTTAACGAAAGAATTTACGTAACTTGTAACGATGAATTGACAAATTTGATTTTAAGTGAAGCTCATAGAGTAGTGTACATGGATCATCTGGGAGTCATGAATATGAAGTAATACCTTAAGACATTATTCTTATGGAAGAGAATGAAAGCATACATAGTTAGTTATGTGGAAATCTATCTAGAATGTCAGCAAGTGAAGGTTGAACATAGATATTCGGAAATATTATTACAGTCACACATTCGGAAATGGGAAGTCATTTCAATGGAAATTATTGTTGGATTTCCACTAACAAAAAGAAGACACGACTTGAATTTCATAGTAGTTGACACTCTGACGAAGAGTGCACACTTTATTCCTATACATATGACGTATGAGTGTTAGACATAGCTAGAGTTTTTGACAATGATATAGTGAGATTAAACGGTATAACAAGAAGGATCATATCTAATCGATGATTGGTGTTTACGAGATGGTTTGGACAAGTTTCCAAGAATCCTTGGGAACAAAACTAAACTTTAGCACATCTTATCAAACAGAGACAGACAGACAAAAAAAAAAGAACGACCCATATTTGGGAGATATATTGCGTATGTATGTAATGGACCAACATAAATGTTGGGAAGACTTCTTACCAGTGATAAATTTTGCATCCAACAACACTTACCAGAATATGATTAAGATGTCATCTTTGAGTTTCTTTAAGGGAGACCATGTCAGACGCCGTTGAGATTGGGATCAAATTGAGGATAGAGTCCTGGCAGGACTGGAAGTGATCCAAGAAATAGAAGGATAGATGCAAATAATAAAACAGAGGATTAAGGAAGCACAAGATTGGTAGAAGAGTTATGTTGATACGCATAGTGTTGATCGCAATTATGAAATTGGTGACAAAGTTTTCTTGCGGGTGAAACCAAAAAAGAGTTTGATAAATCCGCGGAAAGGAAAGGACTAGTGGCTTAACAATTAGCCTTTCCCGATTCCTTGAGACATATGCACGATGTATTTAACATATCTATTTTACAACATTATGTTAGTAATCCTTCACTTGATATTAATATGAGTTCCTTACAGTTGTCGAATCCTTGGATTGGACAAACTACCAAAACTAGTCATAGGTGAGTGACACCCTTGGAGCATGGAGGTGCATATTGAAGGGCATGTCACATAAGTAAAACTTGAGTCTATAAATCTAGGTGGCCTAGAAAACAGTGAATTAAATTTACCTTGTTGAATTAAAATAATTAATTAAAGAGTGATTTTACTAATTATAAATCCCAATAAAAGTCTAAGCTTATTATAAGACTAAGCCTAAGTGTAGGGACTAAATTAATTTAAGTCTATTAAATCCATAAATTGAAACAGTAAACTTCTACTTCTACGCAGAAAACTCAGTAATTTCTTTTAATTCAGCATATAAGCATGTTAAATTAATTAATGAACAACAATTTCATAACAGAATAAGAATTACTTAACAGAATAATACAAATTTACCTCTTCCTGATGCTAATTTCTTCGTTGACCCGGTTGTCCAGCCTACTGCTTTGCTACTCCTTGATGCACTGACCAACTCTGCCCAAACCGACTAACTTCCCAGCCAGCTAGGAGCGGCCTGTCCATCTCCCTAGCTCTAGGAAACCGAAAGGAATCCTAGCCCCCGTGCCCAAAACCCCTAGCAACCCGGTGCCCCCTGCAATGATACTCAAAGACTGCAAAACTCCACCATAGAACCAGAAAAGCCAAGCCAAGAAACTAGAAATCTCGTCCCCCTCCAAAATGATTCCTTCCCCAAAATCATGATCCCCCTTCCCGTAAGACTCCTCCCGTCATATCCCTCCTTCACCGACTCTTTCCCCCTAATTAATTTTCTTATCCCTTTATTCATTATCTTATCCTCTTATTTAATGTCTTATCCTTTTATTTAATGTTTCTTATC
>JASDQU010682640.1:29820-46959 GCA_032191745.1 Picea mariana | reverse complement strand
TCCTATTAAAATATTATTAACCTTCTCCAAGTGATCATCAAGATTATGCAAGACATGAGTAGTAGAAATAACACACATCAATCACACATATGATATACATAGAGACAAATATTCACGAGGAAACCCATAAAGGGAGAAAAACTCTTCTTCTTCGAATGATAGCCAGTATTTTAAGTTATGTACATCATCTTTCTTTGAGCACCAACTCAAAATGAGGCTACAACCTCTTCTTTAACAAGATGCAACTTGTTGAGAGCACCAACTCTCTGGTTTCTCTAGCACCCAGTAGAAGGAAGCACCAACTCCCTGAGTGTTCTAGCACCAACTGGATGGAAGCACCAACTTCCAATCATACAGGCACCAACCTCTATAACAAAGAACAATGGTTCTCCCTTGCACCACCCTACCACCCTGGTTTTTCTGGCTACAACCATATGGAAGCTACAACTCCCTCTGTTCAAGCACCCTCTTGAAACTTAGAGGACAATAGTCCTCCCTAGCACCACCCTACCACCCTGATTATAAATCTTTACTTGACTAAGACCTTACAACAATATAGACATTTCAATGCTTACCACTTATTCTTTGTTCTACAATTATGTTCTGCTTTTGTCTGTTCATGTTTGGCTCCACTTGTTGTTTGTCTCCATCTTCTCTTCCTCTGTTCTTCTCATGCTCTTAGGTTCTCGTACAGTCTTCTATTTTCACCATTTCTGCTATGTCCAGCTTATGTTCTTCATCTTTGCATATTTTCAGCTTTGTTTCTTCTATCTTATTGATCACATACAGTTCAACTTATTTTACCGAGAAACATCAAGCTCTCTCTGTCACGACATTTTTCTTTTATTCCTGCTCTCATTGTCCGCTACACTCTGCATCTCCAATGCTCAAGTCGGGAATCTCAAAAATGCTCAGGAACAATGATTCAACTGCTCAGGAACAATGATTCAGTTAGTGTAATTAAATCGTAACTGATCAAGAAACCACGAAGTGAAACAACAACCCTTCGATCAGATTCGGTTTGATCAGTGTCGTTGTTATACACGCAAATGCTTTTTGACTTTTCAATGTGTAACCTCCGATGTGGAGCCTAGAAGCGCTAGATCCTTCCTCAATCTTCTGCTGATGTAACCTTGGGCGATGCTCTGATGTGACCACGTGATTGCGGGTGCGACCAAAGGTGGTTTGAGGGAAATCCACTTTTCGCCCCACAATTCTCTACAAAGCTCCACGTATGCCTTTGGTGATACCGTGGTTTTGATTGCAGCCCGCTCACTAAAAATTAAGACCCAAGCATGTTCTAACCTTGCAATGCGACAGGACCGTCGATCTCACGATCTTGATTGTGCTCCTGAACTAATGGTTCAGATCTGTCCTTTCAAGTTCTGCGGATCAGATCTAACCTTCCTAAATCAACGATTGTGATTTACCTCATGATCCGGGCTTCGAGAGTTTCAACTCTCAAACCCTGCTTTCCTCCATAGTTCAATCTTCCAGAGTTGATGATCCACAGACACCTGTCCTTCTCAATCGACGGCTCTCCCTCTACTTCGGGGATTTTTCCTCTCAATTAGATCAACGGTCCCATGTCCCCTTTCTTGATCAATGGTCGAGATCTGCTTCACTACTCTGGGCTTCAATGATTTCAATTCTCAACCTTCATGCTCCCCTAGAATGATTTTAGTAAGAGTCCACAGATTCCTTCCATGTGTCCTCCTCAAATGGATGGTCCTCATTCACTTTGGGACTTCGGCCTTTGGGAGATTCAACTCCTCTACACTCACTTTCTCCTGGAGCATTTCACCTGGAGTCCACGATCTAACGACGTGTGTCCCCTTGAATCAGATGGTTGAGGCTTACTTCAGGCCTTTACCTGAAATCCACAAATTTACGCCACGTCTCTTCTGGATCAGACGACCCAAATCCACTTTGGACGATCCAACGCTTGAGATTTACTCTGGATGAATTGACGGCTGAGATCTATTTCGGATGATCGAGATTTACTTCGGCTCTCCGAGCTTCAAGAGTTTCAAATCTCAACTGAAAACTCTCAAAGTGATTTCTTTGGAGTTCACGATCCATCACCACATATCCCTCTGGATCTGACGGTTCAAATTTCTACGGCTCTCCAGCTCTCCAAGCTTCGGGAATTTCAATTCTCAACTGAAAATTCTTGAAGTGAGATTTCTCCAGAATCTCATATCAGCTGACACGTACTCCCCCGATGATTAATAAAACAGATTCTCCTCCTAGTGATGAACGATCTCAAATTACTTCGGATATTTCACCTCCTTTTGATCCACGAACTTTCAGAGTTGTGGATCTTACGCCACCTTTCCTCCTTGACGATGGACGGTCTGAAACTACTTCGGGACTTCGGAACTTTGGTAATTCCTCTCTCCTACGTGCGCAAAGCCTTAAGGCTCGTGCACCTTATTTCGATCAGACGGTTGTTGGTCCTCTGTGCTGTGATCCAATGGTCATTTTCTCCCTCTCTCCTAAGCTTCTAATCTCTCTGACTTATAAGGATTTCTAAGTGTTCAAATGTCTCGACCTTTTCTCCTCCTGCGAGTCTGTCTCTTGGACCTCGTCTGCACTTCTGGAAAGTGATATCTTTTCTGAGCTTTCTTGTCTTTGTTGTTGTTGTTCTTTTCATCAATGACAAGCATACTCTTCTTGTAAAACATGCCAACAATCTCCCCCTTTTCTATTGATGGCAACCATGAAAGGATGCACTATTCTCCTCAGACCTCCAACATCTCTTTCAAATACTTTTCTTGAGAGATAGATAGCACTGCAGAACTCTAATTGATTTGTAAACCAAGAAAATATGATAGTTCTCCTATCAAGGACATCTCAAACTTAGTTTTCATAGAATTAGCAAACCACTGAACTGAAGGGTCATTGGTACATCCAAAAATAATGGCATCTACATAAACCAAAACAACTAATAAATCATCACCTTCAGACTTAATGTATAGATGATTGTCAATAGTACCTTTCTTGAACCCTTTGTCCTGTAGAAATTTGTCCAGTCTATAATACCAGGCTCGTGGTGCCTGTTTCAGTCCATATAATGCCTTTTTCAACTTATAGACATAGTCAGGATTATCTGTCAGTGCAAATCCTCTAGGTTTCTCCACATATACATCTTCTTATAGATCTCCATTAAGAAATGCTGACTTAACATCCATATGATATACTTTAAAGTTCTTATGACATGCATAGGCAAGCAATATTCCAATGGCTTCCAATCTTTCCACTGGTGCAAAGGTTTCATCAAAATCCTGTCCTTCAACTTGTGCTTACCCCTTACAAACCAATCTGAATTTATTCCTAACAATTTGTCCTTTTTCATTCATTTTTTTCTTAAACACCCATTTGGTGCCAATTACATTATTATCTGCAGGTCCAGGAAAAAGCTCCCAAGTATTGTTCCTTTTAATTTGATCCAGTTCCTCATTCATTGATTTTAACCAATTTACATCTTTACTGGCTTCATTAAAGTTCTTGGGTTCTACCATGGATATGAAGGCTATATGTGATTTCTCAATGTCTCTGATTATCCTTCTCCTGGTTTGTACACATTTGTCTTTCTCACCAATTATCTGACTTGCAGAATGATTCTTTTGAGTAATTCTGGAGGGAGGATTTGATGTTGTTTGTTGATTTGAGTTTGATTGATTATTTGTATCTTCATTTGACTCAGAGTATTCTCTTTTTTATTCTTGGACCTGTTCATCTTCAACTTCAACTATATCTTCTATTGTTGATTCAACACTGCCTACATCTCGTACCAGGATTTCTTCATCAACTTTTATGTCAATACAATCAACCAATTTATGCAGCCTCTTATTATAGCATATGTATCCTTTACTATTTGTACCATACCCTAAGAAGATACCTTCATCAGCCCTGTCATCAGATTTTCCAAGATTTTCATCATTGTTCTTGATATAACACTTACTCCCAAAGACTTTAAAATGCTTGATTGAAGCAGGTCTTCCAAACCATAGTTCATAAGGAGTCTTGTCACTTTTTGGCCTGAGATGAGATTTGTTAAGAATATGTATAGTTGTATGAATTGCTTCTACCCAATATGTCTGGTTAATATTCCTTTCATTCATCATTGATCTTGCCATTTGATGAACTAATCTATTATGTCTCTCAACTACTCCATTTTATTGTGGAGTCCTTGGAATAATATACTCTCTTTTGATCCCATGTTTATCACAAAAGTTTTTGAAGTCCTTTGAACTAAATCCTCCTCCTCTATCAGACCTTACTGACTTCAATCTTTTTCCTGTTTGATTCTCAGTCAAAGCCTTAAGCACTTTGAATTTTTCAAATGATTCAGATTTTTCTTTCAGAAAGGCAACCCATGTAAGTCTAGAATAATCATCAATAATCAACATGAAGTAATTTTATTTTTCTGTACCTTCCTTCCTTGATGGTCCACATAAATACATATGTACTAACTGAAGAGGTTTCTCTATTGATGCAAAGTTATTAGATTTAAATTGTGTCTGAGTGAGCTTTCCTACTTGGCAAGGTTTGCATACAGAATCATATGGCTTTGATATTTTTGGAATATATTTTACTTCCCCATTGTTTCTAAGTTTGATTAGATGATCAAAATTTAGGTGTCCAAGTCTCCTATGCCATAACCAACTTTCATCATACTTTCTTAAGTGACATTCTTCTTTTTCTTCTTTCAAAAAATAGACATTGTTTTCTGTTCTTATGCCTTTTGCAATCAATTGTCTTGAATTCATAGATTGTATTTTACAATCTTTAGAAGTGAAAAGAAATTTACATCCTCCGTCACAAACTTGAATGACACTAAGTGGATTATGTTTCAGATCATCTACAAACAACACATCTTGAGCTTTCCTTTTGCCATTACTTAGACTTACCATTCTGTTACCTTTGATTTTTCCTGGTGCATCATTTCCAAAGGTTACATTTCTTGATTTGCTTTCACTTAGAGACAGAAAATTACTTTTGTCTCCAGTCATGTGTTTGGAACATCCACTATCAATATACCAGGGGTTCTTTTGTCTTTGAGTTGAAAGTACTAGACCACATTTTTCACTATCTTGATTTTTCCATGTGCTGGCATTTCTAGCTAAGGGTTTTATCCTTGGATCTACTTTGTAATTCTTCGTATGGCAATTTGCAGCTTTGTGGCCGAAGTTATGATAGTTGTAACATTCGAGGTCATTGTTCAATAGGTCAAAGTGATTGGTGGAACTTTGTCTACTCATTTGTTATTTAGTTCTATGTTGTAAAGATTGTTTATTTCTTGATCTCCTCAGTTGCATGTCTCTAAACTTAATTTGACAATTTGCAATATTATGACCAAAACTAGAGCAGTAAAAACAGTAACCATGAAAGAAATTGTGGTACTTGGAGGACGACATTCTTCTTGGCATTTGTTGGTCGATATTTTGATATATATATTTTTTATAAGGGATCATCTTGTCTTTATTAGCTTTTGGTGGCATAGTACTCACATGATCTGATTGTCTGCTGACTTGGAACTTGATCATCTTTACTGGCTCTTTGCTTTTTGTTTGTTTGTTGCTTGAACCACTTACATAGCCTAAACCAGTCTTCAACAAAGGAGATCTCTGTTTTCTCAGAATGTCGTTTAGTTCTGCTGAGGTTTTAATGCTTGGAATATTTTGGAGATACAATGCTTTAAACTTCTCCATCTCTTTTCTGGTTTTTACTACCTCTTCTTCCAAGGCTTCACATATTGCCTTCTTCTATGATAATTGTTGTTTCATAGTTTCCTCTATTTTCTTTACCTCTTCTCACTCCACTTTTAGCAGGGCAAAGTCTTCATTGGGTTTTTTTACCAATCTTTTCAAACTGCATCAACAACTGTTTTTGTTTTCTCTTCTTAAGCCTGAGTCTGTCAATCTCTTCTAAAGCACTGATTAGTTCACCTTCCATATCAACCACAACTTCTTCATCATAACATCACTTCATGTGCTTTTATTATCATAATCCTCTTTGGCCATAAGCATAAAGTCATTAACCTTATCTTCACAGGAAGAGTCATTATCTGTGTCTTCTAAAGAGTTATCATTGTTTACACATAAACTTTTATTTTTACCAAATCTCTTGGATTTGTACTTCTCTTCACCTTCAGAGTTTTGGTCCTTCTTCTTGTGTGGACACTTAGATGCAAAGTGACCTATCTTTCCATAGTTAAAACATTTGAAGGGCATCTTGCCTTGGTATTTGCCTGATCCTTTCTTTAACCTTCTCACAAATTTTGCCTCAATATCATCTAATTCTGAATCTGTATTCTTGTCTTCTTTAAAATATGCTTATATAGTGGTGGATTTATCTTTGTTAATCCTCATTTCATAAGAAGTTAGAGTTCCTAGGAGTTGATCAATAGACAGATTTTTAAGATCATTCAGTTCTTCTATTGCATAAACTTTTGGATTAAATCTATCAGGCAGAGATCTTAAAATCTTCTGAACTAAAAATGCATCTTCAATCTTCTCACCAAGACCATTCATGGCATTCACAAGCTCCCCAACTCTTAAAAAATATTTACTAATTGTTTCATCCTCATTCATATTTAGTTGTTCAAATTTCAATCTATGTGTCTAAAGTTTGGCATCTTTTACTTTCTCATCTCCTTCATAACTGCTAATAAGTTTATTCCACATTTCTTTGGCAGATTCAAGTTGCATGACCTTTACAAATTCAGCTTCAGCAAGCCCACTCAAGATAGCATTCATTGCCTTTGCATTGAATCTAAATTCTAACTTATCATCTTTGGAAGCCAACACAACAGGTTCTTTATATCCAATCTCTACAACATACCAAACATCAACACCTAAAGCCATGAAGTATGTTCTCATTCTAACCTTCCAGAAGGAAAAATTTGTTCCATCAAACATAGGAGGCTTCTTGGTTGAAGTTCCTTCATGGCTTGTCATGTTTAAGCTTATTGATCTACCTTTAAATAAAAGGAACCCGCTCTTATACCAATTGTTGGAATTACTAAGACAACTGAGAGGGGGGGGTAAATCAGTTGTTAATGTGATTAAACAATTGTATGCCTATTAAAATATTATTAACCTTCTCCAAGTGATCATCAAGATTATGCAAGACATGAGCAACATAAAAAACAAACATCAATCACACATATGATATACACAGAGACATATATTCATGAGGAAACCCATATAGGGAGAAAACCTCTTCTTCTTCGAATGATATGCTGTCTTTTAAGTTTTGTACATCATCTTTCTTTGAGAACCAACTCAAAATGAGGCTACAACCTCTTCTTTAACAAGTTGTAACTTGTTGAGAGCACCAACTCTTTGGTTTCTCTAGCACCCACTAGAAGGAAGCACCAAATCCCTGAGTTTTCGAACATCAACTGGATGGAAGCACCAACTTCCAGTCACACAGGCACCAACCTATATAACATAGAACAATGGTTCTCCCTTGCACCACCCTACCATCCTGGTTTTTCTGTTGCAACCAGATGGAAGCTACAACTCCCTGTGTTCAAGCACCCACTTGAAACTCTGAAGACAACAATCCTCCCTAGCACCACCCTACCACCCTGATTATAAATCTTTACTTGAATAAGACCTTACAACAATATAGACATTTCAATGCTTACCACTTCTTCTTTTTTTTGCAATTATGTTCTGCTTCTGTCTGTTCATGCTTGGCTCCACTTGTTGTTTGTCTCCATGTGCTCTTCCTCTGTTCTTCTCATGCTCTTAGGTTCTCGTACAGTCTTATGTTTTCACCATTTCTGCTTTTTCCAGCTTATGTTCTTTATCTCTGCATCTTTTGGGCTCTATTTCTACTATCTTCTTGATCACATACAATCCAACTTATTTTACTGAGAAACAACAACCTCTCTCTGTCACGACATTTTTCTTTTATTCTTGCTCTCATTATCTGTTACACTCTACATATCCAAAACTCAAGTTGGGAATATAAAAAATGCTCAGGCATCATGATTCCAATGCTCAGGAACAATGATTCAACCACTCAGGAACGATGATTCAGTTATCGTAACTGATCAAGAAATCACGAAGTGAAACAACAACCCTTCGATCAGATTCGGTTTGATTAGTGTCGTTGGATTATACACGCAGATGATTTTTTACTTTTCACTGTGTAACCTCCGATGTGGAGCCTAGCGGTGCTAGCTCCTTCCTCAATCTTTCGTTGATGTGACCTTGGGTGATGCTCTCATGTAACCATGTGATTGCAGGCACAACCAAAGGTGGTTTGAGGGAAATCTGCTTTTCACCCCGCAATTCACTAGAGAGCTCCACGTATGCTTTTGGCGATACTGTGGTTTTGATTGCAGCCTGCTCATGAAAAATTAAGATCCGAGCATGTTCTGACCCCGCAATGCGATAGGACCATTGATCTCACAATCTTGATGGTGCTCTTGAACTGACGGTTTAGATCTGTCCTTTCAAGTTCTGCGGATCAAATCTAACCTTCCTAAATCAACGGTTGTGATTTACTTTGTGATTCGGGCTCCCAAAGTTTAAACTCTCAAACCCTGCTTTCCTCCACATTTCAATCTTCCAGAGTCAATGATTTGCAGACACCTATCCTTCTCAATCAATGGATCTGCCTCTACTTCGAGGATTCTTCCTCTCAACTGGATCAATGGTCTTGTGTCCCCTTTCTCGATCAATGGTCGAGATTTGCTTTGCTACTTCGGGCTTCGGCGATTTCAATTCTCAAACTTCACTCTCTCCTAGAATGATTTTAGCTAGAGTCCACAGATTCCTGCCACATGTCCTCCTCAAATCGATGGTCCTCGTTCACTTCAGGCCTTCGGTCTTCAGGAGATTTAACTCCTCTACACTCGCTTGATCCTGGAGTGTTTCACTCGGAGTCCACAATATAACGACTTGTGTTCCCTTGAATTGGATGGTTGAGGCTTACCTCAGGCCTTTACCCAAAATCCATAGATTTACACCACGTCTCTTCTGGATCAGATGGCCTAGATCCACTTCGGACGATCTGACGCTTGAGATTTACTCCGAACTATCTGATGACTGAGATCTATTTCAGATGATCGAATGATCGAGATTTACTTCACTTCTCCAGGCTTCGAGAGTTTCATATCTCAATTGAAAACTCTCGAAGTTATTTCTCTAGATTTCACAATCCATTTCCATGTATCCCTCTGGATCTGATAGTTGAAATTTACTCTGGCTCTCTGGGCTTCGGGAATTTCAATTCTCAACTGGAAATTCTTGAAGTGAGATTTTTCTGGAATCTCATATCAGCTGACACGTACTCCCTCGATGATCAATGAACCATATTCTCCTCCTGGTCATGAACGGTCTCAAATTACTTCGTATATTTCACCTCCTTTTGATCCATGAACTTCCGGAGTTGTGGATCTTACGCCACCTGTCCTCCTTGACAATGGACGGTCCCAAACTACTTTAGGACTTTGGAACTTTGGTAAGTCCTCTCTCCTGCATGCAAAAAGAATTAAGTCTCATGCCCCTTATTTCGATCAAACGGTTGTTGGTCCTATGTGTTCTGATCCAATGGTCATTGTCGCCCTCTCTTCTGAGCTTCTGATCTCTCTGACTTAAAAGGTTTTCTAAGTGTTCAAAGATCTCAACCTTTTCTCCTCTTGCAAGTCTGTCTCTTGGACCTCGTTTTCACTTCTGTAAAGTGCTATCTCTTCTAAGATTTCTCTTCTTCGTCGTTGTTGTTCTTGCCATCAATGATAAGCACACTCTTCCTATAAAACATGCCAACATGTTGTTGGCTGTAATCATTCGAGGTGATTTCCCGATGATTCATTTCTTGATCCCAGTGTGTGTTTTCTTTATTTCTGGTACACTTCTCAAAAATTGGACTGACACACATTTGATAGGCCTTGGTATTGGCACACAATGTCAAAACCTGGTCCAACATGCACTTCTTGTCAATCCTTGTGCATTGGCAAAACTAGAACGGGTGCACACAAACTAGAATGGACGTGCACAACTTATTTTTTGCGTGCGCACGATATTAAACCAAAAATTTGGGTGCAAACAATATACGCCCAAGTGTGTCACCTTGGGGAGCCCTAGTTCTTTTTGTAATGAAGAAGGATGGGACCTTAAGGAAGTGTATTTTTTTCAAATAGTTGAATGAGATCACTATAAAGAAAAAAATATCCTTTTCCAAGGATTGTTGATGTATTTGATCAACTGAAGGGTGTAAGAATATTTTCCAAGATTGAATTGAGATCATGCTATCATCAAGTGAGGATAAAGGAAGAAGATATCAACAAGAAAATGTTCAGAACAAGGTATGGGAATTATGAATTCATTGTAGTTCCATTTGGACTATCAAATGCCCCAGTTGTTTTTATGTGTCTGATGAATGGAGTGTTCAAGGAGTGCCTAGACAAGTTTGTAATTGTTTTCTTAGATGATATTGTCATCTAATCTAAGTCTAAGGAGGAGCATGATAAGCATTTAAGAATGGCACTAAAGGTTTTAAGGGAGAATAAATTGTATGCCAAATTAAGTAAGTGCATATTTTACCAAAATAAGATTCACTACTTGGGACATATCATTTCAGCAGATGAGATAGTAGTCTATAATGTTTCCCACTAGGGTGGATAGAAATATTATGTTTGTTGTTCAATTGACTATTTATTTATGGGTAAATTTTTCAAACACTTGATTAATACATTTAGCAACTTCTTGCACAATTTGCATAATATTATCAAAACATGTTGAATGCATCCACTTTAAGAAGAAAATAGAGAAGATAATCCTGGAATCTTATTATGAAATGGACAACAATACAATGATATTCAATGGTTGTAAAGAAAGTTGCAAAATACTCCTAACAAACAAATCTAAGGGCTACAAGGCAGTTGCAACATCTACTAGTTGAAACAATCAAGAAACCTAGTAACGATGTCAATATCTCCTCAAGAAGTAGTGTGTCCTCGTCTAGACCATCAAACCCTCAGTTATGTGATGTCGATATGCTCCCTGACACCATCTGCATTACTCTGGCTTTCGTAACTAATTCTACACTTCAGACTGTAGAGGTCCTCGAGAGAAAAGGAGAGACAGCAGGTCGGGCCTCGTGTGACAAGGTTGGGAAACTAGCAAGGTCCTCACAAGACACCCTAAGCTCGATCCATGGGGATTACTCAAGATAGGGATTTCCAGAAACCCTCTGCTCTCCTACGAAATCAGAGTACAACTCCCCCATACAACTCTATAAATATGTTGTGTAACTGATAAACCTTCAATATTGGTCCAATATGATAGCATAGCACAATATCCAAGTGATGATCCCAAGTGGATCCTCCTCCTTGTCTATCTAGGGTGGATATTGCACCACCAAAACTAAACTTGTAGTCGAAGGGTTTTTCCCAAAACCTCAACAAAAACACTGGCTACAAGAGCACTCAAATAAAATATCAAATCATAATTCCAAATAGAAGGGTTACCCCTCTATTTATCCTTCCTTGGGACTTCTAGGTCTTTCCTCTCTTTTTACCAAATCAAACCCTTGCTTTATTTTTCCCTCCAACTCAAATTAAATATAATTATTTATTTTATTTAATATTACTTTTCATATTTGTCATTATTTTAACCCAGTGACACCAAATAAATCTCCTTGAACCCCTTTTTATTATTGACTATAGCCTACGAGATTCGTATAGGATATTGAGTCATCCTTCGTCAATTGGAAGGGGACATTACAATCCTCCCTTCCCAAGATTTCTTGTCCTTGAGAAACTCTAGATCATGATGTTGTAAGATATTCTCTCCTTCCCAAGTAGCATCTTCTATGGGCAATCCTCTCCATACAACCAAGTATTCTCGAATGACCCTACTCCTCAATCTCCATTCCCTTACATCAAGAATCCTCTCAGGATATAGAACAACTTGTCCTTCCTCATAAAGTGGAGGAATATCTACCAAACCAGTGACTGGTTGTCCCAATTCCTTCTTGAGGCAAGATACATGGAAGGTGTTTTGGATCCTTCTACCCTCTGGTATCTCCAGCTCATATGCTACATCCCCGATTCTCCTGACTACTCTGTAGGTTCTATAAAAATGAGGCTTCAACTTCTCTTCACCACTCGTCTTCAGAAACGCTTGTCTATAAGGTTGCGACCTGATAAAAACTATATCTCCAACCTAAAATTTGTGCTCTACCCTGTTCCTATATGCATACATCTTCTGTTGATTCTGAGCGACCTACAAATTCTCCTTCAGGACTATCAAGATGTCATGGATTTCCTGTAACCAATCTTTGGCCTTGGGAGATCGGCTCTCACCAAACACCAAATCCATAAAAGATGGATCATCATAGTCATACAATGCCCTGAAGGGGCTCATCCTGATGGACATATGATGAGTCGTGTTGTAGCAATTCTCCTTGAGATGCAACAACTTTATCCATGCTCGTTGCTTCCTTAACACATATTTCCTCAAGTACCCCTCGATCCATTTGTTTACTATCTCGGTCCACCCATCTGTCTAGGGGTGATAGATAGTGTTAGGTGTCAACTGTATCCTAGATAACCTGAAAAACTACTGCCAAAACACACTGAGAAACTCATTATCCTGGTCACTGACTATGTTCCTCAGAAGACCATGGAGTTTGGACACCTCCCTGAAGAATAAATCTGCTACCTGAAATGTGTTGTGCTCTGTAGGAATGGTAAATAAGTGTGCATATTTAGTCAATCTCTCCAATACCATGTAGATACAGTCCTTTCCCTTCACCTTTGGTAATCCTATGATGAAATCCATGGAAATTCTATCCCACTTCTGTCCCAAAATTGGAAATGGCTGAAGCAACCTGCAGGATGTGTGAACTCAAACTTGTTCTACTAGCAAGTTATGCACTCCCTCACATGACAAAGTACGTCCTCCTTGAAACCTTTCCATGAGAATATCTCCCTTACCTGCATGTATGTCTTTAGGTACCCCTGGTGCCCTCCCAGTGGTGCATCATGTACTGCCTCAAAATCTTATCCTTGAGTGTGGATTCACAGAAAAGATAGATCCGATATTTGTAGTAGATGATGTCATTCACTACCCTGTACCTGTCATCCAAAATATTTCCCTCCATTATCTCATAGGCGAAGGTATTCTTGGAGTTTTCCACCAAGAGAATGGACTTCCAGTCTGCTAAGATATATGACATGGAGAAGGCTACACGTCTCCTAGATAAGGCACCGATAACTATATTATTCTTCCCCTTTACATACTCAATGTCAAAATCATATCCCTGCACCTTACTCACTCATTTCTACTACCTCTCATTCAAGTCTCACTACTCCAAGATGTATCACAAGATGTTGTGGTCAGTCCTAACCATGAAGCATCCTCCTACAAAGTACTATTTGAATTTGGCCAATGCATGCATGATGGCAAAAATCTCCTTATCATATATCAGATAGAGCTTCTCCAAATCCCTTAAATTCCTGCTCTCAAAAGATATCGAGTGTTGGTTTTGCATCAATAATACTCTTATCCCTTCATCGGATGCGTCACACTCTAAGACAAAAGGTTGCGTGAAATCTGGGAGTGCTAATACTGGGAAAGTGCTCATAACCTTCTTCATTATTTTGAATGTTATTTGTGCGTGTTCTGACCATCAAAACGCTCCCTTCTTGGTGAGGTCTGTCAATGGTGCATCCAATTGTGAAAATCCTTTCACAGAGTACCTGTAGTAGTTGCATATCCTGAAGAACCCTCCTATATTTGTGAGTGACCTGGGGGTGGGATAGTCTAAGATGGTATGGATATTCTCTTGATGCACATTTACACCTCAACACCAATCACATGCCCCAGATAGAGGATCTCTTTCAAACCAAACTCACACTTTGCCTCCTTGTAAAATAGTAATTGATCCTCCATAATGATGAGAATATCGTCCACATGCTTCAGGTGTTCCTCCCACATCCTGTTGTAGATGAGAAGATTGTCAAAGGACACTAGTAAGAATTTCCTCAATTTTTTGTTGACGATATGGTTCATGCATGACTGAAAGGTAGATGGTGCATTAGTCAACCTGAAGGGCATGACTAAAAATTCATAATTCCCATAGTGACACCTAAATGTTGTTTTCTATATATCCTCCTCTCTGACCTGAATCTGGTGGTATCCTGATTGCAAATCAACCTTTGAGAAGTATACTTCCCCTTGCAACTCATCGATCATCTCATCAATCATGTGTATTGGGTATCATTTTTTCATGGTCTTCTTGTTTAGTTCCTTGTAGTCTATGCACATCCTCATAGTACCATATTTCTTGTTCACCAATACCACTGATGAAGTGAAAGGACTAGAGTTAAGCCTGATGTGTCCTATCTCTAGAAACTCCTTTATGGTCTTCTCTATTCCATCCTTGAACTTATTTGGATGTCTTTAGGGGGTTGTGATCATGGGCTTCAAACCCTCTTCTAGTTCAATGAAATGTTCAAATCTTCTGTCAGGTGGTTTCCTTGCTGACAATGGTTCAAACACTTTCTCGTGCTTTCCAAGCAATTCCTAGATATCCATTGGGTAATATTGGTGTTCCTGTGATGGCTTCTCCACGGTGATCAAGCATTATTCTATGAAATCCACGTCCCCATGTCTAAAAAGGGCCTCCATACGCTGGTTAGACACGATCATGGGGGAACCTGTCGACATACCTCTCATGATGATTCATTATCCACCCTTGTCCTGGAACTCCATCCTCATGTCCCAGTAATTCATATGGATATCACCTAATGAGTCCAACCATTGAAATCCTAGCACCACATGAGTATCTGCTAAATCTATGACATAAAAATCATTGGTCAACATATAGCTTCCCTATGTTACTTCTAGTCCCCTGATCCTCTGAGTACACGTCGTATTGTACCCATCCAATATTACCACATTGAATTCCTCGAAATGGATTTTTCTCTTGGTGAAAAGTGAAACATTGATGAATTTGTGGGTGGCCCCACCATCAACCAATGTTGTAACCCTTTGTCCATGTACAATGCCTTTGACCCTGAAATTTTAATATTTAGGGACTCCTGAAAGTGTGGAAATGGTCACTCCCTTTGGGATATCATGAAATGGTGCATTCATTATAGTCTGTGATGGCTCACCACTGTCTTTTCCAATACCTTCATCATCATCATCATCATCCTCCTCGGAAAATACCTCAATGTAATGGTCTTTACCTTTTCCCATACATCAATGACCTGGTTCCCATAGATCTTTGCAATTAAAGAAAAAAAAAATCCTCCTTAATTCCCTCCGAGTCTCCTCATCTGTGTTGTCCTTCCATGTCCACAACTTCTAGGGAAACTTTGTCTCCTTACCCCCTTGATGGATAAAAGGTTTTGTTGGTACCTTCTTCTTGACTATGTCCTTCATACCCTGGGATCTCAGGATGGCCTCTTGCAATGTGGTTGTCCTAAATTCCTTCACCCATCCTCTTAGGATTTCAATGAAACCCTCTAGGAATAACATCACCAACCTTTGTTGAGAAATATATGTCACCATAACTACCATCCTCTGAAAATCTGTGATGTATGCTTCTGGTGTACCTATCTATCTCAATTGTGCCAACTCCTTGGAGTGTATCATAGGGTTCTTCTTATCAAACATGTCCATCAAAATCTAAGTGAAGTCCACATATGAAGTGATGTTGGCATGCCCTAATGTTACCAGCCCATGGTACCACCACTCATGAGCTTCTCCTTCCAAGTGAAGGGTGGCATACTTAATTGATTATGCCTCGGTCATTGGATTAAGTTGGAGGTAAGTGTCTAACTTATGTACCCAGACCCTGGACATGATATGATACATTATTAGTACTATACTCTTGGTTGTTTGGTATCTGGTTTGACTACATGTTTATGATGATATGGTACATTCTTGAGGTTTGTTCTTGGTATACTCTTGAAACATTGGCACATGGTGTATGGTTGTTATGTTAGAGGATTATCATTGATATTGATACATTCTTGAGGAATACACTTGGTATATGGCAACACATGTATGAGATACATCTCTTGATGATATTTGTACTTGGTTGGATGATTGCCATGTTTTTTGAGGTATATGGTTGATGATATGGTGCATGGTTAGAAGCATATGTTGTTGATCTTGGTACATGCTTGAGTAGCTTTTTGAGGCACTTCATTGTTATGGTACATGGTGTGTAGTATATGGTTGAGGCACATATCATGGTATATGATTTATGGTACATGGTTGATGTATGAGATGATACATGGTTGATGTACTTGGTATAGTACATGGTTGATGGACTTGGTGTGGTACATGGTTGATGGTATGGTATAGGTTTGATGCATGATATGGTGCATGGTTGATGCACGGTTTGGTACATGTTTTGGTGCATTGTTGATGCACAGTTTGGTACAGGTGTTGGTGCATGATTGATGCACAGTTTGGTACAAGTGTTGATGCATGATTGATGCATGGTTGATACAGATTGATGTACATGGATTGGTGATGGTATCCATGTGAGAGGATCTAGTCTTGTTGATGATCAACAATGGTGACAGATTACATGTTGATGTGATAGTGGTAGTGATAGTGACAGGTTGGATACAATGATAGGTTGACAGGTATCAATTTGATGTCACAGTGACAGTGAGAGTGACAGTGGAAATGATAGTGACAATGGAAGTGATTGTGGTAGTGACAGTTTGGTCTACATTTATATTTTATGGTGGCAGAACAGAGAAAGGAAAGGGGGTCATAGCCTCTTTCTGGTTGGTGTCGGAGAACACAGGGAGTTGGAGCTTCCTTGCGGTTGGATCCCGAGAATCAGGGGGTTGTAGCCTCCTTCTGGTTGGAGCCTAAGAATTCATGGAGTTGTAGCTTCCTTCAGGTTGGAGCCTATAAATAGGGGGTCATAGCATCCTTCCAATTGCAGCTACAGAATTGGGAATTCGGTGCTTCCAATGAATATATTTTTTGATATATAAGAAAGTAATTTGTGGTTTTCTCCCATTTGAGTTTCCATGTAAATTCTAGTGTACTTTTTACTTGATGTGATGTTGTTGATGTGGTGTTTCTTATGTTTATATGATCATGATATATTCAATGCAATCATAGATAATGCATT
>JASDQU010682640.1:0-21740 GCA_032191745.1 Picea mariana | reverse complement strand
ACAATGGGTCAGCTACAAGTTACATGTATGCTATGTGTTAGTTTTGAGGCTTATGCTTGGTTATGGTATGATACATGCTTGAGGCATGTCATGGTAGTGATGGTGCAAGGTACATCTTGGAAATGATATGATACATTGTTAGTAGTACACTCTTGGATGTTTGGTATCTTGTTTGACTACATGTTGATGATGTTACAGTACATGATTGAGGCTTGTTCTTGGTATACTCTTGAATCATTGGCACATGGTGTATGGTTGTTATGTTAGAGGCCTATCATTGATATTGATAGATTGTTGAGGAATACACTTGGTATATGGCATCACATGTATGAGATACATCTCTTGATGATATTGGTACTTGGTTGGATGATTGGCATGTTGTTTGAGGTATATGGTTGGAGATATGGTGCATGGTTAGAGGCATATGTTGGTGATCTTGGTACATGCCTGAGTATCTTGTTGAGGCACTTCATTTTTATGGTACATGGTGTATAGTATATGGTTGAGGAACATATCATGGTATATGATTTATGGTACATGGTTGATGTATGAGATGATACATGGTTGATGTACTTGGTATACTACATGGTTGATGTACTTGGTATACTACATGGTTGATGGTATGGGTTTGATGCATGGTTGATGCACGGTATGGTATTTTTTTTTGTGCATTGTCGATGCACTTCTTGGTACATGTGTTGGTGCAAGATTGGTGCACGGTTTGGTACATGTGTTGATGCATGATTGATGCATGGTTGATACAGGTTGATGTACATGGTTTGGTGATGGTATCTATGTGAGAGGATCTAGTTTTGTTGATGATCAGTAGTGGTGACAGGCTATAGGTTGATGTGATAGTGGCAGTGAAAGTGACAGGTTGAAAGGTAACATGTTGATGTGACAGTGACAGTGACAGTGGCAGTGATTGTGGTAGTGACAATTTTTTCTACATTTATATTTCAGGGCGGCAGGATGGTGCAAGGAAAGGGGTTCATAGCCTTCTTCCAGTTGGTGCCGGAGAACACAAGGATTTGGAGCTTCCTTCATGTTGGAGCCTGAGAATCAAAGGATTGTATCCTCCTTCTGGTTGGAGCTAGAGAATTCAAGGAGTTGTAGCTTCCTTTAGGTTGGAGCCAGTAAATAGAGGGTCGTAGCCTCCTTCCAACTGCAGTTAGATAATCAGGAAGTTAGTGCTTCCAATGAATGTATTCTTTGATATATAAGAAATCATTTTGTGGTTTTCTCCCATTTGGGTTTCCACGTAAATTTTGGTGTAGTGTGTATTTGATGTGATGTTATTGATGTGATGTTGCTTATGTTTATATGATCATTATATATTCAATTCAATCATAGATGATACAATGATGATATACTGTTGATTAAGTTGAATTTTATATATTGTGATTAAAAGTGGTAAAATTTCTCATATTGATTCACCCCCCCTCTCAGTGTTCCAAAAGTAATAAAGGCCTAGGGATATTTAGGTTCCCTCTCTAAGTTGGTGTATGGTTATTGCTACTCTCTGTGTGTATTATTTCACCCTAATGGGCTCCATTGGGTCCACCTTGATTTGCACCATCCGTAATCCCATGTTGGCCTATCAACTGTGTGAGTGCCTCAAGCATATACTGTTGGAACCTTGTTGTCTCTACCTATATTTGGGATGCCTCATTTTGTCCCTTGACCAGATATTTTAATATTTGGAGCATAGTACCTTCATGGTTGTATCCCATGCTTCCTTCTGGTTCTGACTCTGTGTGATGTGTTTCTATTTCCGGTGAATCTAGTGAGGTATGTCCTCCATGCCCTTTTATTCTAAGTATCAAAGTAGTCACGGGATAGAAAAACCACCAGCTCTGATACCACTATAATGTTCCCCACTAGGGTGGATAGAGATATTATGTTTGTTTTTCAATTGACTATTTCTTTATGGATAATTTTTTCAAACACTTGTATAATACAATTATCAACTTCTTGCACAAATTGCTTAATATTATCAAAACATGTTGCATTAATCCACTTTAAGCAGAAAATAGAGAAGATAATCTTGGCATATTATTATGAATTAGACATCAATACAATGATCTCTAATGGATGTAAATACAACTGCAAAATACTCCTAACAAACATATATAAGGGTTGCAAGGCAGTTGCAACATCTACTAGATTAAAAAATCAAGAATCCTGGTAATGATACCAATATATCCTCAAGATGTAGTATGTCCTCCTCTGGACTATCGAACCCTCAGTTGTGCGGTGTCGATATGCTCCCTGACACCTCCTGCAGTACTCCACCTGTAACTAACTATGTTCTTCAAATCGTAGAGGTCCTTACGGGACAAGGTGAGACAACAGGAGGGGCCTCACGTGACAAGGCTGGGAAACCAACGAGGTCCTCGAGGGACACCTTAAGCTCGACCCACAGGGGTTACTCAAGATAGGGTTTTCCATAAACCCTCTATGCTCCTACGAAATCAAAGTATGACTTACCCTGTACGGCTCTATCAATTTGTTACGTAACTAATCAATCTTCAATATTTCTCCAATATGATAACATAACACAATAGATCCAAGTGATGATCTTGGGTGGGTCCTCCTCCTTGTCTATCTAGGGTGGATATTGCACCATCGAAACTAAACGTGCAGTGGAATGGTTTTTCCCAAAACCCCAACAAAAATGTTGGGTACAAGAGCACTCAAATAAGATATCAAATCATAATGCCAAATAGAAGGGTTACCCATCTATTTATCCTTTCTTGGGCCTTCTATATCTTTCCTCTTTTTTGACCAAATCAAACCCTTACTTTATTTTTCCCTTCAAATCCAAATAAATATAATTATTTATTTTATTTAATGTCACTTTTCGGATTTGTCGATCTCTTAACCCGGTGACACCAAATAAATCTCCTTGACTCCCTTTTTCTTATTGACTATAGCATATGGGAGTTGTATAGGCTATTGATTCATCCTTTGTCAATTGGAAGGGGACATTACACAGTCGATCCCAAGAAGATAGAAGCCATTAGAGGATGGCCAGTGCCAAGAAATTTGACAGAGGTGAGATCATTTATGGGTCTTGTTGGTAAAGGGTTTTCAAATATTGCAAGCCCAATTACTTCTTTGCAAAATAAGGGAGTGAAATTTGAATGGAATTCCAAGTGTGAAGAAAGTTTTCAACAGTTGAAATATATTTTTACAAGAGAACCCATATTAAAAATTGCAGATCTAGATGAAGACTTTGTAGTGTGCACAGATGCATGCAAAGAAGGGCTTGGTGGAGTCCTTAGTAAAAAAGATCATGTGGTATGCTATGAGTCTTGAAAATTAAAAGAGAATGAGAGAAATTATGCTACACATGATATGGAGTTAGCAGCCATTGTACATGCATTAAAAATGTGGATACATTACCTCATGGGGAGGAGATTTGAGCTAAGAATAGACCATTGTGGTCTGAAACATTTATTTGGAAAGCCAACATTAAATTCCATGCAAACTAGATGGCTGAAATTTCTTAGTGAGTACGATTTTGAAATTAAACATATCAAAGGCAAAGAAAATCAGGTGGTTGATGCACTCAATAGAAGATCTCATGAAGTGCGCATTTTAGCCACCAACATGTACATGACGTACTTAAAAGATAAAATTCTTGAGGCAACAAATTCAGATCAACATTATTTACAAATAAAAAAAAAATTTACAGCAAAGCAATTTACAACAGAAATTTAAAAATTATGAATTGAAGGAGGATGGAATCCTTTTGTACAAAGACAAGGTGTATGTACCAAATTACATGGAGCTGAAAAATATGGTACTAAGAGAAATGAACAATGTGCCATATGTTGGGCACCCAGGATATCATAAATCCACTACAGTTGCGAGGAGTTTAGTTGGAATGAAGAAAGAAGTGGCTAACTACATATCCCAATGTCTAGAGTGCCATAAGGTAAATATAGAGCACAAGCATCCAACGAGGCTACTACAGTCATTTCCCATTCCATAATGGAAGTGGGAAGTGGTCACAATAGATTTTATTACAAAGTTTCCTAGAATAGTGAAGCAACATGATTCCATCATGGTGGTGGTGGACAAATTGACCAAGGAAACATATTTTATTCATGCGAAGACAACACACAAGGCATCAAACATTGTAGAGATCTACATGAAGGAAGTCTCCAGGCTACATGGAGTGCCTAAGGAAATATTTTAAGATAGAGATTCCAAGTTTACATCCAAATTTTAGCAAGGTTTGTTCAAAGGATTTGGGACAAATCTAAATCTTAGTATAGCATTTCACCCAGAGTCATATGGGAAAACAGAGAGGACCAATAGGATAATTGAAGATGTGCTTAGGATGTATGTGATGGACCAACCATCAAAATGGGAAGATTATATCCACTTAGTGGAGTTCACTTATAATAATGGGAATCGAGGCTCATTAAAAATGAGTCCATTTGAAGCTTTGTATGGTAGGAAATGTAACATGCCAGTGAGTTGGGATAACCCAGCAGACAAAGCTATCATTGGGCCAGAATTGTTAAAGGAAATGTAAGAGCAGATGACAAAGATCGGGTATAATTTAAAGGTTGCCTACGATATGCAAAAAAGTTATGTAGACAATGTTGGGTAGGTGTTATTTTCTTTGCACGTGTGTGGGGGGGCATGTCATATTTGAAAACTACACCTGACGGTAGCTTGGAGCCAACAGNGGGCAGTTTTTGTTATTTTAGCGTTTTTTCTGTTTTTAGCGGTTTTCTAAATTAATACTGGATTAAGGTATTAGGGTTTTGGTATCTACATAATACCTAAAATATTGTGTATATATTGTATTGTGAATGGTGAAATTAATACAATGAAGAATTGAGAGGTGTGGCACCACAGAAGACTGGTTTTCTCTCGATTAAGGGTTTCTAACGTAAATATATGTGTACTATATGTGTGAGTCATTAATTAATTTAGGTTTTTCTTAGAATTTGTATGGATTTCTTTACTTCACAAGTTTAAAACTTTAAATGTGGTATCAGAGCATGTTTTTGGCTTCAGGGGGATGCCTTTGTTATTGAGGGTTTGGTTTGGTCTTAATAGATCAAGTTGATCTTAGGTTTGTGATAAACCTAGGTTTAGTGGGAGCTTTGTAGTGGTGATTCGTGTGTTGAAAGAGAATGGTGAGCAATTCTAAAATTGATATTGAGAAATTCAACGATAAAAACTTTGAGATATGGAAGCTCAATATGGAGGACCTTCTTGTAGACAAAGAACAATGAATCATTCTAGATCTTGTTACACGACCTACTGGTTCACAAACTACAGGTACACAAACTATTGGTACACAAACTGCTGGTACAAAAAATACTAGTACTCAATCTACTCGTATATCGCAAGAAGATTGGGAGAAGATGGATAAATGATCAAGGAGTACGATTCAACTATGCCTAGTTGATTCAATGTTATTGAATTTTTCGGGAGAATCTATATCCAATGAACTATGGGAAAAATTGTATGAGTCAAAGTCCATGATAAAAAATTTGTTTCTTCGAAAGAGTTTGTATCATCTTAGGATGGAAGATGGAGATTCTGTGACAGAGCATATAAATGCCTTCAAAACTCTGGTAAGTCGACTTGGATCTATTAATATTATGCTTGCAGAAGAATATAAGTGTATTACTTTGTTATGTTCTTTTCTAGACTTTTGGGCTAATCTGGTTGTAGAAATTGGTAGTACTACTCAATCTACATTGAAGTATGAGGATGTGGTTTCATCATTCTTATCGAAAGAGATGAGTTGGAAAATGATGGATAGTCATAGAATAAATGCTTTATTAGTAAGAGGTTGTCCCAAAGATAAGGATACAAATAAGTCTTTGGGGGGGAGATCTAAATCCCCAAGAAAATCTTTGAGAAAATGTTGTAAATGTGGTAAATTTGGGAATTATAAGAAATATTGAAGGTCTAACAAAGTTGATAAAACAAAGGGATCTGATGATTCCTCTTCCATAGAGGAGAAAACCTTCACAGAAGAAGGAGGTGATGTTTACCTGGAATCTACATATACACATGCAGATCGTGATGTATGGTTGATCAACTAAGGTGCATCATTTCATATGACTCCTCACAAGGAGTGGTTCAGTGAATATGAAAAGTATGATGGTGGTGATGTATTCCTATGAGATTACTAGACAGAAAAAATCATGGGACATGGAAGGGTTAAGTTGTTGCTGAAATATGGAACGATCAAAAATATCCCCGAAGTTCTGCACATCCCAGATCTAGCCAAGAGCCTAATATTTGTAAGTAATTTGGATGATGCAGGTGTGGATACTTTATTGGGAAATGGAACTTGTAATATGGTCAGAGGAGAAATGGATTTTATGAGGGGATTTTGATGTGGAATTTTGTACAAGTTGTTGGGAATCACTTATATTAGTGGGTGTAAGAGTATTGTTGTCCCTGAGCATAGAAATAAAGAATACAAGATCCATATTGTTGCTGGAAAGAACACCATGATATGGCATCAAATATTGGGATATATTGGAGAAAAGGGCCTTTGAACACTACATGGTAAAGTTATGGTTGAAGGTATGTCTAATTGCACCCTGGATTTTGATTTTTGTGAACATTTTATATATGGTAAACATAATTGAGTAAGATTCCCATCTGGTGCTACAAGAGAAAAAGGGATCTTAGAGTTGATACATAGTGATGTGTTTGGACATGTGCATGTTCCATCACTAGGTAAATTTGTTTATTATGTTTCATTCATAGATGATTTCTCAAGGAACGCATGGATTTATTTTCTCAGGAATAAATCTAAGGTATTTGATAAATTTAAAGAGTTTAAGGCTCTGGTAGAAAATCAGAAAGAGAAGAAAATAAAGGTGTTGAGGACAGATAATGGTGGAGAATTATTTGGGAATAAATTTAAAGAGTTATGTAAGAAGTGCAGTATACCAAGGAAGAAGACTACTCCATACACACCTCAACAGAATGGGGTTGCAGAAAGGATGAGCATGGCATTGATGGGGAAAAAAGAGCATGCTTAGTGGTGTTGGGTTAGGACAGGAATTCTAGGCAGAGGCAGTGGGTATTGCATGTTACTTGGTAAATAGATCACCCTCGTCAATGTTGGTGGAAAAAACTTCGCATGAGGTATGTATTGGTAAGAAACCCTCTCTTGAACATGTTCCAAAGGAAAATAGGAGTAAGTTGGATAATAAAGCTGAAAAGTGTATATTTATTGGTTATCAAGATGGTATGAAAGGTTATAATATTTGGAACCCATAAACTAAGAAGATTGTTTATAGTCGGTATGTTGTTTTTAGAGAGGTTAAAGATTCTCCCAAACAGGAATTCCTACCAAGGAAAGAAGAACCTAAGAAAATAGAGTTTGAGTTGGATGATGCAAAATATGAACCAACGGAAGAAAATGAATTAGAAGAAGAAGAACCTCATACTCCAGTATTGAGGAGATCAATGAGGGAAAGAAGACAACCAGAAAGGTATAGTCCACCTGATTTTCATGTTAATTTTTATTTCATTTATTACTGATGATGATCCTAGAACTGTCAGGGAAGGAGTTAATTCAGAGGATTGTAAACTCTGGAAGAAGGCTATGATCGAAGAGATGAATTCCTTGGATAAGATTGAGGTATGGGATCTAGTTGAGTTTTCAAATGGAAGAAATTCCATTGGCAAAAAATGGGTGTTTAAGAAGAAGTTGAATGTACAAGGAAAAGTGGAGAAATACAAAGCTCGGTTGGTAGAAAAAGATTATTCCCAAGTAGAGGGAACTGACTTTGGTGAAAAAATTTCTCTTGTTGCCACATTAAATTATATTAGATTTCATTTATCTATTGTTTTTGCTTTTGATTTTGAAATAGAACAGATGGATGTGAAGACAACATTCCTACATGTGGATTTGGGAGAAGAAGTCTACGTGAAGAAACCGGAAGGATTTTTAGTGAAGGGAAAGAAAGAGATAGTCTGCAAGCTAAAGAAGACATTATATGATCTGAAGCAATCACCTAGGATGTGGTGCCAAAATTTTGACACATACATCCTTGGACTGAGATTTGTAAGAAGAAGGGATGGTCATTGTTTATATTCCAAGAAAGTTGGTAATCACTTCATTTATGTAGTGTTGTATGTCGATGACATGTTGCTAGTATGAAATAACATGGATGTTATCAAGGAGGTGAAATCACAGCTATCCTCTAAATTTGACATGAAGGATCTCGATGTTGCTAACTTCATTATGGGAATGGAGATTAAAAGAGATCGTGCAAACAAGAAACTTTGGTTGAATCAGAGAAAATATGTTGAGATGATATTTCATAGGTTTAATATGTAGGAAAGTAAACCGATTAAGGTTCTTATTCATGTAGGTGTAAATTTATCTGTATATCGGTGTCCCAAGACACACGAAGAGAAAGAGGACATGTCCCATGTTCCATATGCTAGTGTGGTTGGAATTTTGATGTATGCAATGGTCTGTACTAGACCATAAATTGCACATGCAGTGGGATTTTTATGCAAATATATGTCAAAACCAGTGAAGGAGCATTGGAAAACAATAAAGAAGGTTTTCAGGTATTTGTGTGGCCTTCTGGCTATGGATTTTTATACCAAGGAAGACCGGTATTGGATAGAGTGTTGGGCATGCATGGGTTTGTTGATGTAGACTAGGCTGGAGATATGGATCATAGAAGATCTACACGTGGGTATGTGTTTAACCTATTTGGAGAAGCAATCAATTGGATGAGAAAAATACCAGTTGTAGTGGCACTCTAAACTACAGAAGTTGAATGCATGGCAGTCACTCATGCATGCAAGGAAGCAGTATGGTTATAAATATTGTGTCCAGGTATTGTGTTGGTACAATAAGCAGTAAGGTTATATTGTGACAGTCAAAGTGCAATATTCCTGACAAAGAACCCAACTTATCATTCAAAGACAAAGCATATTGATGTTTAGTATCACTTTGTGAGAGACATGATTGAAGAGATGAAGGTGTTGTTGGAGAAGGTAGACACTTTGAAGAATGTTTTAGATTCATTGACAAAGTCGGTGAGCTACGAGAAGTTCTCCTAGTGTAGAGAAACAATGGGCATTACTTACCCGGATTGTTAACTATGCAATCATGTGACCTCTTGTATGCAAAGAAAACAACAAGTGGGAAATTTTTGGGTAGGTGTTATATTGTTTGCATGTGTGTGTGGGGGTGCATCAAATTTGACGATTGCGTCTGCAGTTTTTGTTATTTTAACATTTTTTTCTATTTTTAGTGGTTTTCTAAATTAATGTTGTATTGAGGGATTAGGGTTTTTGTAGTTGCAGAATACCTAAAACATTGTGTATATATTGTATTTTGAATGGTGAAATTAATGCAATGAAGAGTTGAGAGGGGTGTCACCAAGGAAGATTGGTTTTCTCTCGGTTAAGGGTTTCCAGTGTAAGTCTTTGTGTACTATATGTGTGAACCATTAATTAATTTTTGTTTTGCTTAGAATCTATATGATTTGATTTACTTCACAAGTTTAAAACTTATAGAAAATAACAAAGTTTTTAAAGATTTTAAAGTGGGAGAACATGTTTTCCTAAAAGTGAAAGAAAAAAGAAGTTCGATAAGATTGGGTTGCTGCCCAAAGATGGCAATGAGATATTGTGGGCCTTTTGAAATACTAGAGAAGATAGGGCCAGTTTCATACATGATAGAATTTCCTGCATCCATAAGAGTGCATAATGTATTTCATGTATCATTATTAAAGAAATATGTGTCTGACCCTAACGACATAATTGATTGGATTGTGATCTAGGTGGAAAACAAAGGGGATTTCTAGGTGGAACCAGTACGCATCCTGGACCGAAAAGTCAAGTGCTTAGGAACAAATCCATAGGGATGGTAAAGGTTTAATGGACCTGCTATGGTCTTGAAGATGCAACATTGGAGAATGAAGAAACTATGCGAGAGGAATATCCATAATTTTTATCAATTTTGAAGAAGATAGAACTTGAAAATGCAAGACTCCATTTTTGGGCAACTAGTTTTTGGAACCACATCTCAAAAATTCTTGGTCACTTGCTTTGATAGCCCTAATAAAATAATGGTGCAGCCTGATGGACTGAAGGCGATGAAGGGGGCACATTCCTTGGGTCACCAGTATGGGAAGAAAGAGAGATTATGGTTGGGATTGTTGTTGGAGGGTAAAAATTGCAGAATTTGGTTTTATTTTCTAAGTATTTTGATGTAAATTTGTATATGTATTTTGGCATGGTGTTGGGCATCGAGGACTATGCACAATTTTAGAGGAGAGGTAATGTAACATACCTAGTATAATCCTCGGTTTAATTAATGCATAATGTATATATAATGTGTGTCTCTGGCCAAGCGAAGCAATATGTGAAATGTATTTTCTTAACTTTAATAAATATACTGTAGCACTGACTGTTGAAGATATGGATAGAGATGGGGGATGATTAATCCATAAGAAAGGGGGAATTCCTAGGAAGTTTCTAAGAGGGGTGCAAGGGGGAAATTAATTATGGGTATTAATTCAAACCCATATTTCTAAATTTTACTATCATTTTGGGGACAACCTTCTAATTTATGTTTTGAGTGTATGAGAGCCCAATCATTAAACTCATGTAAGAGGGTGGGTGTAGAAGTCACATCCCATATTTATTGGAAGCATGGGGATGAAGTAAAATCAACATTGGGTACAATGAGCAGTCATCCATCTTGGGAAAAGAGAGAAAATTTGTATGGGGGGTAGCATGCAATTTTTCCTATTATGTTTTTACATGAACAACAAGCACAGAACAAGGGAGAAGAGAATTAGATATAGAGAAAGAAGGATAGGAGAATTTGGGAGCATGTTGAAGTGTTTTTGGAGAATTTTGGAGTTGAATACTAAAGAGCCAAGTTGTCAAGCCTAAATAGTGAAATCCTGAGTGAGTTGCATTGTAACAACAAGTGGTTTCTATCATTTTTGTTGATGGTTTTCCTGGTAGTGAGTTCCCCTTAGTTCCCAATAGAGAGATTATTGGTTACATGTGCTAGAGAGACCTTGATAAATGAATGGGATTTTTGATTATTAAGAAGAGTGAAGGGGTGCATTCCTTGGGTTGGTCATGTTATGAGGAAGAGAGCTGAAAGGAATTCGAGATAGTTGTAGGAGAATATCAGTGGGTTGTGTGATAGTGAATTGTGAGTGGACTATGAGAGGAACCCTTCTCTTGTGAATTCCTAGCCCCATCTCGAGGGTGATTTTTTTTTGAGATCTATAATATAAATTCTATGGTTAGGTGGAACGTCCTTCCCAAGAAGTTGGCTCACAAGTGTTTTAAAAGATAAGTGTTTATCTATTTATGAGTTATTTCATGAGTTTAGTTGTTGTGCTTAACTCTATGTATGTGAATGGTTTATTCGTTGTTGTGAATGAGTTATTGGATGCATTCATGATCATTTAAAGTTCTCTAGATGCATTCATGATCATTTAGAGTGCTCCAGATGCATTTAATTATGAGCAGAAAATTTTGGTTTAAAATGTATACAAATCGTAGTTGGTAAGCTACAAAAAATAAATTAGCAAAAATTTATATTTGTGCATGTATTTTGCATAGAAATGTTCCTTAGTTAAGTTGGGGAACGTTACAAATAATATGGATGACTTGGGTGTGAAAAATAAAGGGAAGCCATCAAAGTGAAACCACATTGAAACCCTCATTACCAAGAAAGTTTTCATGAAAGAAAAGAAGATCGACAATGACATTACCAAGGAAGAAGATGGAATGATAGGAAATATATATGGAACGTGGCATCACAAACCCATTATTTGACAAGATATTATAAGAGAGCTACAATAAATTGGAGAAGCCACAAAAACTCATGGAATTATAAGAAAGAAAATTATGTGACACCCAATTATCAAGGATTAAAACCAAAAATATTTGAATTTGGATGGATGGATCATAATCAACTAAAACAAGAAAGCATTAATATCATGAAATCGTATTACTTGATTTCATCAAATGTAAATCCCTTGATTGCAAAGCATTGAGGACAAAGTTTTTTGAAGGAGGGTACTATAATATGAACCTAAGGGGGCACACACACATGGTAATTGTATATGTGATAGGGGTTATCCTAATAAAGGGACCACATGTGAAATGCGTGAATATGCATATATAGATGTTATATAGTCATTATTGAGGGGAACATGTGATTTGAATATATGAATGTATTGGGGTATTTGGAGGAGGGTATTTGAATGATGCCAACCTCTAACATTTTTTGAACCATATAGACAATCTCACATTTTTGTGCATATGGCTACCTGTAAGGTTTGATGTTAGGTGATACACTTCTTGCATGCAAATGAATAGCATGGTTATGATATCGATTAGGTGGAATACCTTTAGGCATCTCTCCAAATACCTTGGAATTATTGTCAATAACTTTTTGGAGATCCACATGAATAGAGGGTCTAGATGTATGAACATCTAATGACCACAATTATGAAATTACACCATGGTGTCCCTTTTTTAGTAATTTTGTCATGTTGTTAGAGATAATCACTTTATAGTGTTTTCTTTGGATACCTATGAGTTCAATTTCCTTTCCTTTTGAATAAAATCTCATGAAATGTTCTTGAAAAATAAGAAACCCTTTTCCCAATGATTGTAACCATCGGACCCCTAATACAATATCAACACCATCCATTTGGATTGAAATCATTGGACTATCCAATGAATAATCCCCCATAGTGAGATTAATAATATGAAACTAACTTGAACAATTTATGGTACCTCCATCTATAATTGTTACTTGAAACTCCAGTGTTGGATATATAAAGAAGTTGAGAAGTTTGGCTAATTTTCAATTAATGAAGTTATGGGTACTACCAAAATCAAATAACATTGTTACCTTTTTCTCTTTGATATATCCTTCTATCTTGAGATTTTGAATAGTGTTGATTCCAACCAATGCATGACAAGATATGGTTGGAGTAGTATCTTCTAGTTTTATATCTTGTGACGTTTCCAGTTCTTGATCTTCTTCCTCTTCACAATATATGTAGAATGATTTCCTCTCACCACACCTATGCCCCTTACTATAGTTGCTATCACAATTGAAAAATGGTCCCTTTTCTCTTCTTTCATCCATTTGTTGAGGTGTCAATCTTGTAGGTGTTAAGGTTTAAGTTATTATTAGGCTTCTTTTCAATTTACTAGATAACCATAGCATATATAGGATCACTAAGAGAAACACAATCACAAGATACACAACATTTATCTTGGGAAACCCTCATGGGGGAGAAAACCCATCAAAAAATTCCTTAATATAGATAGCCAATACAATGCCAAGGCAGTAAACCAAACACTAGAGAATATCCTCCACTGAGCAATGCACCTCTCTCGTCCTTCTTTTCCCAACTGCAGCTACCAAACTTGCACACTGAGTGAGCGAATGAGTGAGTGATCAAATGAAGCGTTGGATTCCTTTATTTATACAAACTAGCAGGTGTTGGAAAGGTGTCTCTTCAATGGGCAGGGCCGAATTGTCTTCTTAGTGGTTAAAACCACTTTAATTAGACTGGGGACCGACTTCTCAATTTGCATAATATATTTAGGGTTTGACCAATCCAAAAAAGGGGATTTGTTCAATTACAATGCCAGACATGATCAATCCACAAAAGGGAATTGATATAATGAGTAATAAATCAATAATAAATAGAATACTCTTTGCATTTACAATATTTAAACACTCCCCCTTAACAAGAAGGGTATTCTACAACATCATCAGGAGAGAGAGAGAGGGGTCAGCAACATCAATAGCATTTGGAACACTGACTGGCATATCTATAAATCATCAGAAGTTTTTCTCATCATCAATATCATCATCCACAGCAGGGAGTTGGAATGGCATCATCATCATCTGCATCAACATGGATTAGTATAACACTAATACATCATCATCATCAATAATAGCACAAGGTTGATACAACATCAACAAAAAGAGTATCACAGCACGAAGGTTGGAGCATCATCAACAACAGCAACATCACAACATGAAGGTTGGAGCATCATCAACAACAACATCATCACAACACGAAGGGTTGGAGCATCAACAACAATAACATCGTCACAGCACGAAGGTTGGAGCGTCATCAACAATAGTTTCATCACAGCACGAAGGCTGGAGCATCATCAACATCAGCACTAGGCTAGAAATATTCAACACGAAGTTGGAATCTCAACAACATCAGCACGAAGCTGGAAATATTCAGCACAAGGCTGGCATCTCAACAACATCAACATGAAGCTAAAAATCTTCAGCACTAGGCTAGAATCACAACAACATCAACATGAAGCTAGAAATCTTCATCACTAGGTTGGCATCACAACAACATCATCACAAAGCTAAAAATCTTCAGCACTAGGTTGGCATCACAACAACATCAACACGAAGCTGGAAATCTTTAGCACTAGGCTGGCATCACAACAACATCAGCACAAAGCTGGAAATATTCAGCACTAGGCTGGCATCAACACTAATCCCCCTTTCAAGGGAGGTCCTTTCGGACTACACCAAGCTTATCTTGAAAGTGCTCAAACTTTACACAAGATAGAGGCTTGGTCAACACATTAGCAACTTGTTCATCTGTGCTAACATACTAGAGTTGTATGGCACCTCTCTGCACCATATCATGGATGTTATGATATCAGATCTTTATGTGTTTTAACTTGTCATGGAACACATGGTTCTCTGTCATATTTATGCAACTCTGGTTATCACATAGGATCACGGTTGCTTCCATCTCCATATCGAATAGACATGTCAACAACTTCCGAAGCCATATCGCTTCACAAATGGAGGAACATGCAACAATGTATTCTGCTTCTGTCGTGCTGAGAGAAACTCTTGATTTCTTCCTACTCTGCCATGAGATCATGGCTGACCTCAAACTAAAACAACATCCTGAAGTGCTCTTTCTATCAGAGACACTTCCAGCCTAATCTAAATCGGTATAACCACTCAGTCTAAAGTCATGATCTCCATTATATCTAAGACAACAATCTAATGTACCCTTAAGGTACCTCATCACATGTTTTGTAGCAACCAGGTGAACACATCTAGGCTCTACCAGAAATTGACTCAAGGTGTTCACAGCAAAACATATATCTAGCATGGTGTTCGTCAAATACATCAACGATCCAATGATATGTCTGTATAGCGTAGAATCAGTCAATTCTGACGAAGGGTCAACCATGAGCTTCAACTTTGTTTCCATGGGTGTATTCGTGGATTTTCACTCCAACATATCAAATCTCTTCAGTATTTCAACTACATACTTCCCTTGATTAAGGAAGATATTCTTTGGGCTAGACCTAAGTAATGGTGCATTGGACCAAGGTATTTCATCTCAAATTCTGCAGCAAGCTTCTTCTTACAATCAATGATAATATTTTCTTCTCCAGTTAAGTATAAGTCATCCACATACAATAGCAATATAATAGGCTCATCATTCATAACATTGAAGTGAAGGTTAGAATCAACTTTACTCTTGGTAAATCCCAAGATCTTCAAGAAATTGTCAATCCTTCCATACCAAGCTCTAGGAGCTTACTTTAATCCATACAAAGCCTTCTTCAACTTGCAAACATGAGTCTTCTTGTCTTCAACTTCAAACCCTTGAGGTTGTTCTATATACACTTCTTCTTCAATGACACCATTCAAGAAAGTTGTTTTCGCGTCCATCTGGTGTAACTTCCACTTCATCTTAGCTGCAAGAGCTATGATGGTTCTGATTGAAGTGTATCTGGCTACATGATAAAACGTCTCTTCATAGTCAATGCCTTGCTTTTGAGAAAATCCATGAGCAACAAACATTGCTTTATATTTCTCAATACTTCCATCAGCAATATGTTTTATTTTGAAAAGTCATTTGGAAGATACCACATCATTGTTATTTGGTTTGGGAACTATTTCCCATACATCATTCTTTATAATGGATTGGTATTCTTCTGTCATGTCATCTGCCCATTCTTTCTTCTGAATAACTTCTTCAAAGAAAGTAGGCTCCTTCTCTAAGAGATCACACATCAAATCCATATAACTAGAGAATGGCTTGGGTTTCTTGACTTGTCTCATGGTTCCTTCGGGGGAACCATACTTCTCTCCATCTTGAATAAGTTCATTTTCCTGGGTTGGCTTTCTCTTGTGGGAGATTGTCATCTGGGGAGGTTCTTGATATTCTATTATGTCATGATCTTCTAGAATCTCCTCATCAGGGGAAGTTATGACTTCCCTCATTGGTTCTGCAACTCTGGGAGCCACAGGTTCTTCTTCATATACTTATTCAAGCTGGAATCTTCTTGATTTCTTGAGTGTTGCATCTTCATCAAAGGTTACATCTTGTTGATCTCAATATGATGGTAACCTGGTATATAAACTTTGAAGGCCTTGGAGACCTCACAATATCCAACAAATATTCCCTTATTTCCTGAAGGGTCCAGCTTGGTTCTCTTCTCTTTCAAAATGTGTACAAATACTGGACAGCCAAATATTTTGAGATGGCTTACTTCTAGCTTCTTTCCGGAGAACATCTCTTCAGGGGTCTTGAACCCAAGTGCACTATGAGACAATTTGTTTTGTACATATATTGTTGTTTTTGTTGCTTCTTCCCATAAGTGCATTGGAATACCTTGATCATGGATCATAGTCTTCACTGCTTCCATTATAGTTCTGTTCTTTCTTTCTGCTACACCATTTTGTTGAGGATTGTAGGGAGTGGTGAGATCCCTCTTTATCCCAGCATCTTTTCAAAAAAATTCAAACTCTTTTGAGGTGTATTCTCCTCCATTATATGTCCTGAGTATCTTGATCTTTCTTTGAGAGAGATTCTCTATCAAGGCTTTGAATTCCTTGAATTTATTGAACACTTCATCTTTTGATTTCAAAAACTAAACCCAGGTTTTGTGATAATAGTCATCAATAAAAGACACATGGTATACATACCCACTGATGGAGGTTGATGGCATTAGGCCACATACATCTGAGTGAATTAGCTCTAGGACTACATCTGAGCGAATGAGTTCTAGAACTCCTTCTACTTTACTGTGACTCTTCGGGAAAGGGTTATTGATGTTCTTTCCTTGTGCACATTCATTTCACACACCTTCATGGTCAATCTTGAATTCTGGTAGACCTATGACTCCCTTGCTTACATATGGTAATTCCTTGTAGTTGAGGTGAGCTAGTCTTCTATGCCAAAGTTCACATGGATTCTCAATGGAATGGTTCAAGGATGCTTCTGAGTGACCCTTTAGCTTATGAAAGCCACCTTCTTCTTTTCCAATAACAATTGCTTCTTCCATGGTTTTTCCTTTGGGCCACATAAGAACTTCTCCATCTATGAGGGCAACTCTAGAGCCTTTATTTTCTAAAGCTGAGATAGAAAGTAAGTTCTTTTTCAAACCTGGTACATATAGTACATCCTTCATCTTCATTGGGGTCCCTAAATCAAGTTTGTAATTTGATTCTCCTACTCCTTTGATAGGGTATTGATAATCATCTCCAAGTGTAACTTTCTGGGGAAACTTCTTTTATTTAAGGCAAGAGAGAATGTCTATTTGACCTGTCATGTGCTTGGAAGCACCATTGTCTATGCGCCAAGTTTCCTCACCAGGTGACACTGATCCTGAGAGGGCAGAGATGAAGACATAGTCTTCAATCTGTTCTTTTATCATATTTATGGGTGGCTCTTCATCTTCAATTGTATGGGCATGGTGCCTCTTGTTTCTCTTCTTGTATTCTTCTCATCTAGCTGGACAATTCTTAGCAATATGTCCCATCTTGTCACAATGGTAACATTGGTAGGATGAGAAATATTTTTCTCTTCTTTGACCTTTCTCAAACTTTTGGAATCTCCTTGGAGGGTGAGATTCTTAACGTATGAATTATTTTGGGGGGTGAGACTCCTTATGATTTTATTTTTGGAAGTAATACCTATTTCTTCCTCCTTTGGTATGAGTAGCTAGGGATTGATCTTCATCTCTTGATATTAATGCTTCTCGGTTAGCTACTCTTGCTTCTTCTTCAACACATTCTTCCCAAAGATTGTCAAAGTTTAATTTCTCCTTTCTGGCACAAATATTTTGGATGAATGCATCCCAAGGTTTTGTGATACCATTAAGGGTTGTCATTATAAGTTCATCTTCATCTAGAGAATCACCAATTGCTTCTAGTTGTTCTTTGAATTGTGATATTCTAGAGAAATAGTCATGAATTGTTTCTCCTTTCTACATCCTTGTACTTTTGAGTTGAGTTCTTAGATTCATCTTCCAATTAATGTTATTTCCTTCGTACAATCTGGTTAGGGAATCAAATATTATTTTGCATTCTTATTTGAAACTACTTGAGGAATCAAGTGATCTTTAATAGGATCTGCAATGATTATCTTGGCCCTAACTGTGTCCTTTTGGTGTTTTTCTTTTTTGCAACATCGGTAGGTTTTGGTACATCTTCTTTAATGAATATTTCTAGGTAATTCTCTTCAAGAATGAGTGAAATCCTATACTTCAAGGAATGAAAGTTATCAACACCTTCTAGCTTGTCAACAAGCTTAGTGCTTGCAGACATCTTTACCTAGAGCTAGGAAAATAAACAAAAATTGAAAATGCTCAGAATTTAATTTTGAACTTACCAGGAGGTGCGCTTGGCTTATGAGAGTAGCCTGGTGCAGTTGGATTTCAGAAAATCCAAATTTTTCCCCTTCAAACTTGACCAGTGAAATTTTGGACTGGTACTTCTGGTACTCGTTCTAGTTTCCTGGTTTTCTGGTACCAATGAAAACTAGGGTTTCACTTTTCGGGAGTTCTATCCACTGAAAAAGTGCGTTGAAGGTGCCAAAGAGTTCCCTATGCTAGGGCACACTTTTCTAGATTATTTTTAGGCTGAAATTCCTCTTCAATAAAAGGCCCTAATTTTCTTGTACGACAATAATGACGTTTTTCTTTATCCAGTGAAAGATGCTCTCTTTAGCTTAGCTCTGATACCATGTTAAGCTTTAATCTATTATTAGGTTTATTTTCAATTTACTATATAACCATAGCATAGATAGGATCACTGAGAGAAACACAATCACAAGATACACAACATTTATCTTGGGAAACCCTCATGGGGGAGAAAACCCAGCAAAAACTCCCTTAATATAGATAGCCAATACAATGCTAAGACAATAAACCAAACACTAGAGAATATCCTCCACTAAGCAATGTGCCTCTCTCTTCCTTCTTTTCCAAACTGCAGCTACCAAACTTGTGCACCGAGTGAGCGAATGAGTGAGTGATCAAATGAGGCATTGGCTTCCTTTATTTATACAAATTGGCAGGTGTTATAAAGGTGTTTCTTCACTAGGGAGGGATGACTTGTCTTCTTAGTCGTTAAAACCACTTTAATTAGCCTCGGGGCCAACTTCTCAATTTGCATAATATATTTAGGGTTTGACCAATCCACAAAAGGGGATTTGGTCAATTACAATGCCTGACATGATCAATCCACAAAAGGGAATTGATCTAATGAGTAATAACTCAATAATAAATAGAATGCTCTTTGCAGTTACAATATTTCAACAATAGGTTGAGTGAGGTTAGGAAAGGGAACATGGTGATCCCTATAGTTTTTAGTGGCCACCCTTCTAGTAGCCATATTTTTACTTTCAACTTTCCTTGCCACGTTGAAAGAATGATCCATGGATTTTGTTTCCAAGAGATGCACCTCATGTTGAATTCTCTCCTTCCCATAAAGAGATCTAACAAACTATCCTCTGGAATGTTCTTTACTATGAGACTCATCTTATTAAATTGTTAAATGTGATCTATAATTGGACCTCTTTGCTAGAGATTTATCAATTGACTAAAGAATATGCTACTCTTAATATCCCCATAATGTGCTATTAATTTATCTTAAAAATGGACAAAGAGACAATCGAATAATTTTTTTGTTCACAAAGCCATTGATACCAAACAAATTTATCATGTTCTAAATACAAGGATGCATGAGTTACCTTTTTTAAAGTTGGCATTTGTTGTAAATTAAAGAATTGTTCCATCTATAATAACCATGTTATAACATCTTTACCATCCAACTTCCTCATATCAATCTTGGGAATCGGGTAGTTCCTTGGTCCCAAGTTGAATCCCTGATGATGTGGATATTGGATAGATGAATGATCATGATTTTGTGACCCAATCACTGTGTTCTCCAAATGTGTTAAAATATTCTCGATATCTGACTAGGGTTCAACAATGTTTTCTTCTTATTTTCTTGATTCTCTCGGGTCACAATATCACTTTTAGAGAACCTCTCATCTAGGGTATGTAATAGCATGAATTCCATGGAATTTTGTAATCATTCCATCTTTTGATCAATCAAATTTTCCATTTTATCTTCAATTTTCATTTTAAGGATTTCTTGCTAACATGACAAATCAATATTTTTCAACACATTATCATCCATGGCATTAACTTGGTTCCTCAACTAAGATAATTGGTTCCTTAAGTCTTCACATTCTTTTGGAGTCATGGATGAGCTCTATGTAGGTTTATCAAGTATACAATATTTTTTATAACCCTTTGCCATGTGAGAAAATAATAATACTCCTCTTTTTCCTCTTTATCACAATTTTTAAATCGCCAAAAACAAATCCTTCAATAAAAATTTATGCTAATTTCAAGTTAACATACCTTTAAAAACCCTGGTTTGTAGACTATCTTGTTGGCTGAACTTTATCCTAAAGTGTATTTTAAATTTCAACCCCTCTAAGTCTGAAGTTTTTACCTATAGTATCCTAATATGTATTCTATACAATTCCATAGGTTTGGTCAAATTTTGATGTGCCAAGAGAAACTTATTAGGGTAACTTTCCCAAAACTTCTTGTCATTTGTCCTTTTTAGGAGAGTGAATTTGTACGACATGCCACGTGTCTAAATTTTCAAATATACATTCTAAAATTTGTACCTGGAATACTATGATCTATATTATTTCTAATGGAAGTAGTGGTTCTCAATTTGGACTTCATTGGCTTCATATATGATCCGTCAGGATTTTTCGAAATGACTTATGGTTGAGTTTTATTTGCATGCATTTATTAACCATTGGGAAACTTAACGAAAGAACGAGGAAAAGAAAAGTAATTATACAGCCATTAACATAATTGCAGATCTGAAAAGCAATGAAAAACAGCAAATCATTATACACAGAGGTTGATAACGGAGTTCGGCAACTTTGCCTATGTCTCCGGGCCTTTTTGCTGTGGGGGAGGATTCTTTATTTCTGTTTGAAAGATTATCAGTACATATTTACAATGCCGAATGGATTCTAGACTGATCTGGTCATGTTCGCCCAGATCTCTGGAATCTTGCACAAAAGACGGCACCTGAAACGGATGTCCCGAGCTCTCAGAAATCGTCCAACAGCATCTCCTCCTCAACAGCTCCTTTGCCTCAAACTCACTTTGGCCTGGCTTTTCCTTAGCATCATTTTGCTCTGAATGCCCCAAAAGCTGTCCCCTTGGCCTCAAAATGGACTTGGTTAAATAGTGGGGGAGTTAGTTGTCCATCTCCAACTTCCTCCACGAATTTAGGCTCTAAAAATGCCCAATAACCCTTAAAAATGAGTTAATTACATTAAAAATGGGCTAAACATTATTAAAAAACCCAAAATTGGTTGAAAAACCACTTT
>JASDQU010682639.1:46170-56812 GCA_032191745.1 Picea mariana | reverse complement strand
AAAGTAGTAGGAAGTGTGTGGATGATGTGTTTAATCAGTTTCCAAACCTTCCAAATCATCATGGTGGAATACATGATATAGTTATGTGGTATTATGTAGTCAATGCATGGATGCATTGTGTAGACATGACCATGGGTATTTGCACATTGATTGTTATCTTATTAACTGTGGCATTATGAAAAGTCGGTGTGACTGATAATACATGTGTATGTAATGATGAGTTAATTCCAGTTGATAGATCGATTAGTAGACTTAATTGAATTGTAGTTGTAAACAATTCTAAGAGCACTTTGTGATTTTGTTTTGAATCATTTCCATGAGAATATATGTCTTGTACATGATATAGTGACAATTTGTTTGGCTATGGAATGTTGAAATTGCAGGAGGAAAGGGGTCTTGGATATGGCAGTGTTGTAATACAATAAAGAAAACCAGTGCCTATTGTTGCAAGAGTCAAATTGTTATGAGCAGAAGCTCATGTCTAGAAGTTTTATTTTTCCTATATAAAGCAGTTTTGGGAATTATGATTTGATAATTACTGACAAATTGTTTTGGCCAAATGTAAATTGAAGAAATTGTAGGTAGAATGGTATTGGATATGGCAGGGATGCAAGCCCATAAGGAAGAATGATATCTACAGCTACAGAGTCAACAATTATGAGAATAAAGATCATGCTTCAAAAATTTTATTTTCCTGTATAAAACAAATTTGACATTTATGTTTGAAATGGTTATAATGATATGTCATGATGATTGTATGTGTATAATATAGATGATATGTTGGATATGCAAGATGGAAAGCATGGAAAAGGATATTGTTGTGACATGAGAACCCTGTGTCCCTAGAAATCTTCTTTTGCAAGAGAACCTTGGTTAGGCAAGATGGATCACCTGAGGGACTGCATAGCAGAGAAGGGGATGCTTGAGCCTAGGCCTGGAAGGTTAGTGACCACAAGGAAGAGTAGACTTTGATAGGTCTTGATTGGGGTCATGCACACAATGGGTGTGTAAGGGAAAATAGTGAGCCAAGTTAATGAGATAGCCATATGGATGCAAATCCATGAACCACACAGATAAGTATTGTATTGGATTATGAAAATTTACTCTTACAATATGAGAAAGAATGAGAATTTTATGCACAAATTTTGAAGTGACATGCTCGCTAATTTGAAATATTGTAGGAAAACGATGAATGTTGAAGATCTATAAAAGTACCAGACTATGCGAGAAAACAAGGTGATGTTGGAGCATCTAAATGACAAAGTCATGGAAGGAAGAAATTCCAATGGACTTGCTACAACTGGAGTTATGGAACCCACAATTCTAAAACTTCCTAGCCGAGTGCACTTAAGCCGAGGATAAGTGGAACAACAAGAGGGAATGCATGGCAAAGAAAGGGGTTCATTTCTTTGGGTTGCACAGGGATGAGAGGGAAGAAGAGCTTGTTGGTTGGAACTGTTGCCAGAAATATAAATTCTAAAGATCATCATACATGTTTTGGGTCGGAATGCCTATGCATACATGTTTTAGTCCAGAGTGCCTATGTATATAAGATTTGGTTGGATTTCCTCTGTGAATTAAGGCCAGAGTGCCTGGAATTGTAATGTTAATAACATTGGAATGATTTTGTGCACTGAGGACAGTGCCAAAATAAGGGGAGGGGGAATGTAACATCTCAGTTCTAACCCTTATAAACTATAATGTATTATGTAAATATGACTTAGGCTGGTGATCCATTAAAGTTGAAAAGGGGCCAGAGTGCCTAGGAAATATTACACTTCCTATACATTAATAAAATACATCGATGGTTGTAAGATCGACAAGGAAAAAATAGAAAAGGGGGCTATGATTCCATGAGAGAGGGGCATTGAGGTGCTATGTCTTGTTATTATTATTTTATTTACCCATAATTGATTTTATGGAGAAGAGGGGGTTACATGAGCTTCTTGKGAGGGAGGCCATGTGKCTCTTGTCTTCATGTAATTATTTAAACATTCCTTGGGGGTTGTTTTTCATCGTTCTTCCCTTGGTTCATCCTCTTCTCAYTRGTTCACTTGTTCTTATTCCTCTTCACTCACTACTATGTGTTCATTTTCTCTTGGACTAAGMATGGAAATGAATGGAAGGAAGAGGAGAGCCATCGTTGAATGGTTTTAATGATTTACTCATCATTYCAGGAGGGAATGGATGYMTGTGTGCATGAAATTGATGGCAGTTTGGAGGGAACTATCCACAATTGAGAGTCCTTGGAATTTCCAGTAGAGATATTTCCTGACTAGTAGCACTGGAAACCTGGAGGGAAATGGAATAGCCTCACAGACTGCATGGAAGAGAAAGGTGTTCATTTCTTGGGGTTGTRCAGGCTGAGGGGGAAAGAGAGATGGAAATTAGGATTGATGTGAGGTTGGGAAACCTGRGAGCTACTTAGCCAACTACTGTTTATTTATACTTGGCCTAGGACTCGTCCTTGTGGATTCATAGACCTGGCTCGGGGGTGACCTACTGTTGAGAGTAAATGAACAACGACGTCTATGGTTGGGAGGAACGTCCTTGGTCTGTAGCCAGTTGGTGAACGTTTACTTGCAAAGGAAAGTGCTCTCTATGTTTTATGTTTAATGTATTCCATTGTGTATTTAATTATCTTTGAGATATGTATTCTAATGTGCATGTCTGCTGGTTATTTGTTCTGCATGGAACATTGTTTATTTATATTATGTTGTGGCATGGATCTTGTCTTATGAATATGGTGTGCATGCTCCTAACATTGTTGAGAAACCCTTTTCCCTTGAATTAGAGATAAAATAACTAAGTCTTGGGACTGCAACATGCCTAACCTATTGGTGGTTGGGTGTGTTGCAGCATGTTTAAGTGGTGTAGCTCGGCCTCTGGGTGGTCGATTATGTTATAGAGTTAAATTCACGCAAGAGAAAAGGAGAACATGAAATGTTAATAGAAATGGAAATAAGCCTAAATATGAAAGTGCAGAGCTACAAAGCAGACAATGAGAGACTGATGAGAGAGAAAAGTTAGATAAATGCTCGAGTGTTGCAGATGTTAAATCAGTTGCAGAGACAAATGAAGAAGGGATCAAACTCAAGTGTAATGCCCCATATTTTGGGCTCAGGTAGTTAGAAACATTGATTTTCTCATCTTAGTAATTCATTTCTTAATAACTAGTTGGAATCAACAATGTTGATATAGACATGTGACAAGCGTACATCTTGACCTATTTATGTGTTGGATACTATTATTTTCATTGTTATATGCTCATGATGATGATAATTCTTTTGACTTGTTTAAACATGAAAATTAAGATATGGAATTTAGGTACATGGATATTGAATCAAATTTGTGTTGTGAATGCATAACAGATGCAAGCCATGATAAAAATAAACATAGATTTCTTAATTGAACGCGAATACAGATATGAATTCTTATAGGAAATTATGATGTATATACATAAATATGATTTATTGGTGAACTAACCTACAGGTTGATGAGCTATGTGATATCAAAATGACTACAATGATGAGGTAACATGGATGTCATAGACATCAAGATGGTAGTGTATGTTATAAGTTATAAATTTATGATTCAAAATATTGTTATGATTTGTCATAAGTGTGGTTTTGACAGGACACACAACTTTCTGAGAGTGGTTGTTTGATGACGTGACTCTAAGAACAATAGTTGGATAATAAGGCTTGATGTAGGGTGTTGACCCTAGTTCTATAAGGAGGAGTGGAGGTATTGCCCACCATTTATCCTTCGAAACCTAGATCCGTGGGAGGGCCCTATGAAGTCATGCTCCCTTAGATGTATGATGGTGACTGCTAGTTTCCTGTTGTGGAAGCTTGGTTGAGATGTATGACACTTCCGCTTATGAGTCCTATATTGAGTTAGGTCAATATAGTTGACGCTCTAGCTTGGTCCAAAAAAGGAAAGTATAGGATGGAAGATGGAGGTAGGTTAGGAAGGAAGGATGCTTCGATGTTAGTTGAGAATACTGATTGGGAATTAGAGATGCCACTATTGTTTAATCACTTGGTTCCTACCATGTGTAAAACCCTCTTTGATTTCCTATTGATATTTTAAGTGTGATAATGAGTTATTGACGAATTGGTGTAATTTTGTTCGTTAAGATTATTAAATGATGCATTACTTGATATGTTTCCATACATGTCTTGGTGATCATATAGAAACTATGCACTAGAGGCAATGGTTGTTTATCGTTAGTACATCCATGAGATATGTGTCCGCTAGCTACGCACACATACCCTACCCATGTACACTATTACAATTAATTAATGTATTAATTATTAAAGTAAATTATTAACTATTTAATTGAATGGTTATTGAATATGTAAATTATATTCCATACAAAATATCTAGAAGCATTAAATACCTTCTTGACTTTGATAGATGGTGGGTATGATGAATTGAATGAGTATGATGGGGTGTTAGGTACATTTTTGGGAAAATTGTCAAATTACATTTATTAGCTAGCATGAGAAGATAGACTTTTCATTTTATTTATTGTTGTTTAATTTGAATCATTTATATTTTAGTTTTATTTTAATCTTTTCTCAAAAATCTAGATAAGGGAGGTTGATGGATAATAATGAGGGTGGTTGAGAAGACTTGGTGAAGGGTGTATGCAAACTTGATAAATAGGGAAGAGAAGTGGTGAGGGAGGGGGGATTGGAGAGGTTGGAGAATGGTGAGAGGTTGTGAAATCTTTGGAATATATATTTCTTATGATGCTTTTGTTTGAGCATTGGTTCTTTGTTATTCTTAGAGTCATGGGAATAGAGGGCCAAGAAACTGAAAAGTTTCTTAGATCTAGGAAGCTGGCTAGGCTCCTAGTTGGCTGGGAGAATTCTATTTATTCACTTTGAGAAAGCGGGAAAAGGATGCTTGGAAGCGCTTAGGACTACAGTACAATTGATGAGCTTCGACAAACTAAGGAAGATGTATTTTTTAGTGGTATTTGTTGTTGATATTTTGTATATACTTTTGTTTTAAATTGAAAATATTAGAGTTAACCTATTACTTACTTCATCATGCTATTTAGATTTATCATCAAGCAAATGTAGAAGAATTGTGTAAAAAATAAATAAAAAATCAATGAAATTATGTTAAATCAAAGTTGTTATTGTGTATGTATTTAATAAATGATTAATTGCTTAGCATCCTATAGAGGGGTGCTACATTTGGTATTAGAGCCCAGTTTCAAAGATGAAACCTAGGCTTGACCACTCATAGCACTGAGATTTTTCTTTTCATCTACAATCCAATTTGGGTTGTTACAAAGCCTTTCATTTCACCTTATTTTGTAGGTTCATTATCTGTTTTGATAAATTTAGAATCAACATTTGAATATCATCATAAAACAAGATTTACACTGAGTCCCTTGAAACCTCCTTTGATCCACCTTTTTCCATCCAATACTTCTTGAAAATTCTTGAGAAAATATCTTCCGAAGTATGAAAAAATGTGGTCAATCCCCATAACAATCTATTCCACCACAGCCTCATCAAATTGCTTGTCATAACCAAGTTGAAAAAACATGGCAAGACATGGGATGCATTCCTTTATCAATTCTCAAACCCCCATATCACAGTCAAGACCAACAAGAAATCAATTTTTTTAGGGACTATTACTGTGTCTAAGCCTCATTATCCAAAGACTCCAAACCCTCCAACTCAAACTATCTCTCTCTCTAAACAAAAGACCAATAAAATTGTTCCCCTACAACCTCATTGGGAAAGAAAACTAAAAATCCTACTGATTATTCTCCATTTCCCTCAAAACCTATTGATCCTCAACCCAAGAAGTTACAATATGCATTTTAACAAAATTTTCCTTTAGTCCCTACAAATAGAATAGGAGACAAACGGTTCAAAGGGGAATATTTTCGAATAAGTACTCAAAGTGCAAGTGGAAAGCCTATTGTAAAACCGCCAACCACTTCAGATCCTATCCAAGTGTCTTACAATCATGAAAGTGCCCATAAAAGACTCATGGAAGTTTTTGTAGAAGAGTTTGAACTTCATAGAGAAGTAAAATATGAACCTATTCCCTCTTACAAACACTTTATTACTCCTACCTCCCAGATTCCTACATCAGCTTCCAAAGTTGATAGAACTTCTACATACATCAAGGGATCCAATCCCTCTTCCGAATCATATAATTATACCCAAATTATTGAAAAATTACAACAAGAAAATGCTCAGTTTCTTCAACGGTTGGAAGAGAGAAAGACTATGGATAGGCATCTCCAGCATGAAAATTGAGGTATTATAAGAAAAAGTGAATTCTCTCCAATGATTGCTTGATCAAATGAACAATGCAAACCGTAGCCTCCAAACACAATTGAAACATCGTAAAAGTCCCAAGACAAAGTATCTAGGACAAGAGGGACAATCTTCTAAAGCTAATCCACCCCCTCCTTCGCAAGTCTAGTCATGTCGCGTGATTCATTTTTGTTTACAGTGGGACCTGTAAATCCTTAGGCATGGGGGTAATGTTGGGTTCGTATTTTGACTATTTTATTACGTTGATCGAATCCTTTTTTCACTAATATTATATATGATATGCTTCATATTGGCCATTTTGAAGGAGTTTCAATGGTTTTTATATCGATTCATCATGGATTCACATCAGGTATGTGTAATTGATGATTTTACAATGATTTTGAGCTCAATTCACTTCAATTCGATGGTTTACAAAGATTTAATGCATGGTTTGTGTGTAACAGGGAAAAATCACGATCTGATCCTCCATTTGGTACCTCATTTGACACTTCATCCAACACCTCATCTCGTACGTGATCTGACACTCCATCTGGCACGCAATCCAATACTTGAAGTGCACTAGAGTTGGTGGTTGGTACATTGGTGACCTATGGTGGATGAATCGGCGATATGGGTTTTGTGCCCCCTCATGGCCTCCATATACAGAGCTCTATACACCTCAGATTAGGCGGTTATGTTGGTTGGTGAGTGGATCACAAATTTTCTATAAACTTATGTTGTTAGAAGATAATTTCATGAATTTTTCATTTTTAGAGGAGGTTGACCCTTCCATTGGTCGACCTATCGAGATGTAACTTACCTATAAATACCATTATTACTGGAAAGACCATAGACAAAAGTTTTAAAAAAGAATTGCATTGTGTAATTCATAGATTTCTCTGCAACTTGTGTTCCAGACTTTGTTTTTAATTAATGACATAATTGCGTTGAGTTAGGCCTACGTTTTGTTGTTGGAGAGTAGCCATGACCTGTTGGGGGCCCCACCAGTGGTCTGGGTGACTGTATAGACATATATGTCGTTTCTTTTATTTTCTTAGTTAGAATTTCTACTTGTTTTCTTGTTGTATGCATTTTTCAGTTTCATCTACTATACATGCCAATTTTAATTGATTATCTAATTCGTTTTTCTTTAAATCGCATATTGCTTGTAGGAGATGGTTATTTATCATGTTGTGTTTCTTGTTTCTTAGCAATGAATTGTCCTGCACGATACTAACTTAGATAGTATATTGAAGTCTTAATTTGGTTTTGGTAATTAAAATAGAGGATTACTTAGACAGAGGATTAGTGTAAACAAAGTTTCAATTTAGGATCGTTTGCAAGCTTTGATGGATTAATAGTTGCAAGTTTTATTAGTGTAATCAAGCTAAATTTAATTACTAGTTCAGTTATGTCTTCATAGATCTATTTTGTTCATTAATCTTGCTTTAGTATATTAKGATAGAAATAGATTTTGGGGTTATTTTTTCTAAAAAGCATTCTAGTTTGGAAATCCGAGTTTTAATGATAGGATTAGTTTAGTTTAGATTATAAAATCTSAGTTATGGATTTGAATTGGAATTTTAATTAGAAGAGTGGATTTTAATTAATATTTTTAATCACAATTTCATGAGTTTGTAAATTTGCTTGAATTAATATAAGAGTGTTTTTAATCGTTGATGATTGATGCATGAAGTTTATAGATCACATGGATTTCCAAGATACTTAGTGTTGTTTCAATGATGGAAACAATTTCTTTAGATTTCTTGATTCACACTTTCCATTTCTTTGTAGAATTCAACATTGAATTAATCCCTCTTGAACTGTCACTAATACTCAGATGCCATTGTGATGTTATTCGGCACCGAAGACATAATCATAATCTTTGATTTCTCTTTTTCTTTTTATTGAAAATTAGGAATAGTTTTGATTAATTAGAATCTGAATACAATTATCATGCTTTTGTTTTTTATTAAGTAGGTTAATATTTCTTCTTTGCAAAATAGAAATGATTATGAGTTATTTTTAAGAATAGAGTTCACTTGTCAAAATATTTTTGGTAGGTTAGTTGTCTACTCACTAATTTTCTTAAATATAGAAATATCAAAAGTAATTTACTTCTTATTGTTTATTTAAAAAGATTGAATAGATTAGCTTTCTTAAAATATGTTATGATTTTCTCTTTTAGAAATAATCAATCAATCCATTGTTTGAAGTTGCTTAGGGTAAATAGTTCAAGCTCATTGATAAAAATTTCTAATTGATGAAAAGTTAAAAAGAGTCATCTCTTAAGTAGACTGATAGAGTATTAATCCTTAGGTAGACCATCCCATTAGTTAGACCATACTTCCATTAGCTTTTCTGCCTTTGATCATACAGTGCCACAACTCTAATTTTACTTACCTCGGGTTGACAATTTAATTGAGGGATTTAGTGCATATAGAATACCCATCACGTACACATGTGATTGACATGAGTTCCTTGGGGGTGTCAGATGAGGGTGCACTCACGAATGATCCAATCTACATTTTGGACCATCGCATTCGACATCTACGACATTGAACAGTCGATCAGGTCAAGGTCGAATGGGACAATTATAGTCCACACTCGACTACCTAGGAGGACACCTATGATATGCACCAACAGTTTCCATTTTTGTTTTATAGTTAGACATTTAGATCTTGTCAAATAATTTATTTACTACACATTATACTGTGAAAATTCAAGACAAATTTTAAAACAAGAGGGGGTGTATGTAACATCCCACTCTTACACACACATGATTTGACTTATTATTTGAGGACACTTGTGTGCAAGTGATCTGAGTCGTTGCATGATTGTCTGCTTTGCATATGGATTCCGATGATGATTCTTACGGATTATGATGTTATGTTATTTGACTATCTATGTATAGACAAGTTCTATTGAAGAGTTTCTCCTAAGTTTGCATAACACTTCACAGATTAGGGATGTCGATGGTATAAGTGGACCTCCTTGGACTCCAGATCGATTCGAGGAGTGGACTGTATATGGTTTGGGTATTTCAGTTTTTGCATATGTGACATATGAGTAGGTATATTATGATGTTGTTATGAATCATTGATGTGCCTCATTGATGGATGCATACTCACGATTTATTTCTAATCAGACTCACAATAGGAATAAAGCCATATATTGAGGGAGAGGTGTGGCAACAACCCTGCCACAACCTACTATCACTCTCCTTGTGGCTCAAATTGTAGGCTAACGATTATCTAGTTCGAGAAATCCACAATGTCGTGAGGGAAGACTGAGACATTTGCTCACGAATATTCTAAGGGGCATGTAATAAGGCAACGTCCTTATTTCTTATAGACCCTTAGTCTCTCACAAGGTATCCTAATGGAGTATTGACTCCATGGGTTGGAAAACTACCAAAATCAGTCAAAGGCATGTGGAAACCTTGGAGGACGTAGTGCGTCTTGAAGCGTACGTTATATCAATAAAACATGAATAAAGACAAGTGGCACCCTTGGAGAACATAGCGCATCTTGAAGGGCACATCATGATTTTTAATAAAGGCGAGTCAATGAACCTAGGTGCCTAGAAAATTATATTTTGTTTTGAAACGGTCAACCTTAAAATAAATGTTAAATCAGTAAATTTTTATTAATTTTAAAATTTCATAAAAAAAAAATTAATAATAATTTCTAGGCCTAGTTGAAAATGAAGCATAGGTCTAGATAGGGTAAGAACACTAAAAAAAAAAAACAAATCACCAATTAATAAAAGGGGATGAAAAAAATCAAGTTAACTATTTAAAAGAGAAATATTTATCTAAAGATTTAATTATTGATTATGTGTTAGGGGTAAAAGCATGCTAATGTGTCTCACAAAAATGTTGAAATAAAATAAACATAAGAAAACTTTGAAAGGAACCTATTAATCAGTTTACTGAACTAGAAAACAACAAGTTACACGTAGAGTTGGTAATTCAGGTGGAAGTATCTTAGCACTAACAAATATGTTTGTGTGAATCTGTCTACACCACAAATTCGACCGAACATATATTGAATATATATTGTATACACCAGAAGTTTGGGTGAACTTGAATTCCATCTAACATTCCATGTGTATGAATTGATTATACAATGTATATACTACATGTGAGCGAATATGAATTCTATTGTATAATCCATGTGGATAACAAACAAAAATTCAACTCTTTCAGTGTGAATAGGACTTTCTTTTGCTTTGTATGAGCTGAACCAAGTTGAATGCAGGTGGATGATAGTCAAAACTTCAAGTCCAATGCTTCTAGTTAGCAATTCCACCATTGGATTGATTGCAATAAGAAATGGCACTTT
>JASDQU010682638.1:63838-79358 GCA_032191745.1 Picea mariana | reverse complement strand
CCTGAGGTGAAAAACCCTCGATGAAAGGAACTCCCCTGATGTCTACATCCAAGGTACCTGACCTAACTATGACTCATGCAGACTCATTACATTATCAACCCACGCAGGGGTGCGGAAAATTTCGTTTACAAAATTTTGATGCTGGAACATCATACACCAAGTAGAACCAAATACTATCTTCAACATGGATGAACTCTTCATGGTACATGAGTTGACCCCTAGCTGAATAGGCGGTCAACACTACCCTCAGGGAAATGGCTAAGCCGAGTCTTCAAATAAGAACCTCATGAAAATCATCAAGAAGACCCTTGCAGATAACAAAAGATCATGGGACTTGTTATCGCCCAATTTAACAGTCTTGTCAAGGTTCCTTCGAGGCGCTAAGGTGGTACCACACAGGACAAGTGCCCACTGTCACCTTGGCACAAGTGCCCACTCTTTAAGCCCAACTCTTGCAAAAAGGATTATGGGAGGCTTCTCTATCACAAACAAGATGCTTCACCCAAAGCTTAGTGGACTAGTGCCTAGCATAAGTGCTTGAAGTGAAGGTAGGAGTTATTTGTTTAATTCTTACTGATCTGGAAATGAAATGAACTGTAGGAATAATGCAAACCAACAAACAAAATATCACTCAAACCTTGAAATATGAGCCAGTAAACCAATGTGGAGTTAGTGATAATTACCCTTACCAATTAAGAGATGATTTATTTTCTTTAACTCTTGGTAAGTGGCTGTAAACGAACGACTTTCTTGCTGTTCTGAACTCTCAGATCTGCAAAATGCACACGAGACATAGAAAACAACAAAGAAAATACCCTTTTTGGGACCCCCACAAGTGTGAAAACACTCAAGATCAACAAATCTGTTGGTGGGGAAGCTTGGGAAGCAAGTTATCAACAATATCTATAGCCCAAAACTTCAAATCTGCAATAAAATTGCAATTTCCAGCAATTTGAAAATTACTTGTAGAGTTTGGGGTTCAAATCCCCCCTAGGGTCAAAACCCAACAAATTATTCCAGTAAAGAAATAATCTTGTTGTGGTTGGAAATCACTTATTTATTCCAGAAAATGAGATGTTTAACTATGAAAACAAATCTAGAACATACAGAGGGGTTTTTCAAGATGTAAACATACTTCGCAGCCCCTTTAGAGTGAGGTTATTGCTGGATCTGGTGTAGGATTTTCTGTAATATATTTCAGAGCTGCAAAATCCTCACGATACCCTTGTGAAATTGGAAATAAATTGCAAAAATCAGAGGGTAAAATATCCTTGGGTAAAAACGAATCTAAAGGCAAAATCCCTTGTGAAATAAGAAATAAATTGCAGAAAATAGAGGGTAAAATATCCTTGGGTAAAAACGAATCTAAAGGAAAAATCCCAAGGATCTACTAGCTATGTAAAATAGGACTTCAAGCACAAGATAGGTGAAATATTTTTTGGCTTTTTATTTTTATTCAAAATAGAAAATAAAAGAGATTTATATTTTTTTAAATAAAGTGGTTGAAGTGGTGAGGCTTACCTTGGCCTTACCTTTACCTTCGGAGTGTCGGATTGCGATCACAACCCCTTCTAAATCGGTTGCAGACTTTAGACTAGGAATTGGGTTTGGTGTTGATGGACTATCGCCCCCAATCTAGTCCAGAGTAGTTATATTGTTTCCGGATTTTGCTAGGAAAACTCCTTTCGTACGTTGGTCTCCAACCATTAGATCAATATGGGTGTGAAATGAAATCTCCTCTTTGTCGAAGATACCCCCTATAAGGGTTTGTCCAACCTTGGATTTGACTCACTTAACACCACCAAAGGAGAAGTGAGACGGAAGTCTAGACCTCTCCTTCCACGTGACTATGTAGCCCCTCAATGGATATATCCAATAGCCTTGCAAATAACACCAAAAGACAATGTCTACTCTATGAAGTACTTTTACCCCTTTTTCAATAAGAAGAAGAATAGAATAATCAACCTGTAAAATTGCTCAAAAGACAAAAGTTCTATTGAATGGCATGAATGATCTCACAATTCGACAACAACAATTGAGAGGAGGGGGCTAGCCTTGTATAGTTTTCTTGGTAACAACTAGTTTTAACCACGCTCTCAAAGTAATATTTGTTGACTAGTCATCCACATCCCAGAGACTAAGCCAATTACAAAAATAATCTTTCAACATTGAAAATTGCCCACAAAGGGGTTTCGATTTGACCACTAAATGCATCGCCTATCCCCAACATGAATCAAACAGTTGGTTTAGAGGATTGATCGATGTGATATGAGCATCGATTTAACTTGATTAGTGTGCCCATGCTCCCTTAAAGTCCATGGCTCGTTGAAACATTCCACTTGACTTTCCCAATGGCTCACTCAATTGACTGCTCAATGACAATGAGAAGGGGTCGATTAAGTTGGGAAATTCCATGGCCAATTTTGAATGTGTAATGTTCCCAAACAGATTTGCTTGGAACATGTTAAATTTTAAGGGTTTCTGGTTGTGGTATTTTGTCAAACACTTTGTTTATTTTAGTCTTCTTGAGTTTCGTTGGGTTTATGGTGATGATTTTTGTTGTGTTTGCAACAAGTAAAAGATAGCAATATAGCAATGACATAAATTCAATAAGATGCAATACACAATAACACAAAAAATAGCCACTAATACCTCAGATCTGAGTTTTATTTAGTTATATAGCTGACCTCATACAAAATGGAGGAGATCTGGAATATACATAGAAGAATGATGCATGTAGCTGATAGTGCCTCCAAAATACAATGGAATGATGAGGAAATGATCTCCTAAGAGTACTCCAAGCTGAATACAAGAGATCTAGAAGATCCAACTCGATCCTTAGCTCTTATGTGATGTCCTCTCTAGCACAATGCGTCCTCACTGGCTGTAGCAAGCCAAGAATTCGACCCCCAAGAAAATAACCTCTAAACCATTGTAACCAACAGCCAAAATGTAGATCGGGGACTAGAAAACCCCTGTGATGAATCTCCAAGCTGCTGGGAGTGATCTCCCTCTCCAAGTCGCAAGATCCACTAAGAACAGTGCGCCCTCCCTCTCAGAAAATACGCCCAACTCCACAAATGAATAGATATGAACTCCAAACTCCACAAGTGAGCTGCAAACCTGTAGATCTGAGGATATATGATCAAGGGAAGTGATCCCTTGGAATATTTATGCAGATCCGAACTCTCCAACTGTATATCTCCAAAGATAGATGTGCCCTCCTCCTGGAAACTCGCACCGCTAGAAGAATCAATGGATATGGCACGAAAACCCTCCACCAAATAGTGAGAAAAGGCGCCCTGGTGATAGCCAACACTCCTGAAGTGAGATCTCTCTTAGATCCAATGTTTATAACCCTCCACAAACTCCTCTCTCATGAACAATGTGCCCTAGCTCTGCAGAATGACTCCAAAATTGCGCCCTGCTTCCTCAACTGCTCTTGAAACTGAGTAGAAACTGATGTAGAGTGGTGAGGGAGGAATCTTTCACCTCCTTGGCCAAGCTTGGATCAGGAAAGTGGGATCTTTCACCACCGACCTGATCTCTAGGGTTTGTTCAGTCAAAACCCTCAAAACCCCCAAGTATCATGGGCTCTCCAGCAAGAAGCCAAACATCAAAATGATAATCCACATAATGAGAGAATAGAGGCCCCTATCTCTCATTTATCCCCCCTGTTCATCTTTTCTCTCCAAGTGACTTTTAATTTATTTTTAATATTCCTTAATTAAATCACTTTATTAATTAATTAACCTTTTTACCTCTAAAAAGTGATTTATTTGTCCCTGTTATCCCCATTTTGTGGATAACTAAGGAGATTATGTCTCGAGGCCCTCAGGTTGCAGATATGGAGTGCCGAGAGACTACATGACCAACAATACCCTTTTGCATAGATGGAAACCTCACTCACCACCACAAATGGTCACAGATTTGTAGATGGCATCCACCACATCAGCTAGCTTCCGGAAGGCAGTGGGCCTTGCTCCATGAGGTACAAGTCAGTATTATGGTGAGCGTCATTTCAATATTTAAGCCATTTGATTATGTTGGATCTTAGATTGCTCTAGATTTCATGATATATGTTTGGACATTATGCCTTTTGCCCTGCTTCACCTTGGTGGTTGACATTGTGCCCTAGAAAGTGGTTTTCCCTTGGGGATGGTTTTTCTACTAGGAACTCCCTTAATGAGTCAGTGTACCGTTCCCGACCATACTTACCACTTTCCATCATTATTCCCCTCCATTTCCTTATCTCTTGGGATTTTAGAGTGTATTGACCCAAGAAGGGGTTGTCCCTCATTCTATGGGAAGAAGGGGCTGAAGGCCTAGAGGGGGGCTGATGTTGGGTAAAAGATAAAATCCTTGTATAAACCTTCCAGATGCTTTGCCCAGGGATCACCCAAGAAAGCAATGAAACACTTATCTTTGAGTAAAGGGGATCCACAATATAACAAATAATGCTTAAAAGGTTAATTGAAGGATAGGAGGTCTCATCACGAGCCAACCTATCACGTCCATGAATATCTAGTGGTATGACATTCTCATCATCTGGTCACCAAACCAGGTAATGGCTTTCAGTTGCATGGCTGAGAGAAAGGGGTTCTCATCACGAGCCAACCTTCTCATTTCCATTAGGTGTTTGTGGGTGACATTGCCATCATCTGATCACCACGCCAGGGCAGTGACCTTCAATCTCTCCTTATGCTATATTGAAAGAAAATACAAAGAAAGGAAGATAAAAAACAATTGATGGGCTTGAAAAAAGTGCATTGCGGACGAAGGTACCACACACCCTCTACAAAGGCACCCATGAATGTGACACTACGACCCCTTATATGTCATGAGCCCTATGCGCATTGAGTCTTGACCCCAACCACTTCATCCACTTTACATGGCTTAGAGAGGGATCTTTTGGAAGCCCTCCTTGACCTAGGGCAAGATCTACCCAATAGGACACCTTGTCAACCCTCCCATATTCAAGCTTGATAAGTCGCATAGTGTCTTTGAACAATTAATTGTTTGATATAGTGATCTTTGATGCACATGCTCAGATGGCTTATTTATTGATTGGATTCACTTATCATGATGTTATGACTTGAGATCCTTGGAGGGTGTGCTCATTTGTCTTTGCAGGACCTAGCTGGTGGACAATTTTGGGAGAACAAGCCTACCTTGGGCTTCCATGGGGCTACAAGCCCACAGGTTGGATGCCAAGAGCCTGTTATCGCACAGTTTGTAGTTAGGAGTAAAGGCTATAAAGTAGAGGGCCAAACTGGCGTAACAGGAACCTATCCCACCCAATGTCACCACGATGGGGAGGTTCTTTCTCTTTAGGGAGGTCAGGCCCAGGGGAGACGTCCCCGGTGACCTGGGGTTTTGAAGAGGCAAAAGGTTAATAGGATGAAGATAAGTTTTTCCCCCCTTCACAGATCACCACCAATTAGAAGTTCCGGCTAAACAACCAATAATAAAGTAAAACCCAATGAAGAGTACCTGCCTGGAACAAGACAACAACAAACTGATACTTGCAAGCATATTTCAATGGGTTAGTACTTCATATCAATCAAGAACTATCTGATATTCAATATAGGCAATTTGAAAGTAAATGTTGACGAAGTCAATGTTTACACAATAGCAATGAAAAGATAATGTCACTTTGCCAATAAATACTAGAACGATGTGGCATTCAATGTAACCAATCAACACTTTATTCAATTAATGCCTTAACCACCATTCAATTGCTCATAAAGTAAAACGTTGCTGCAATAAAGATGAAATATTCAATGATGACGTCAACAACTTAGGGTTAGTAGGTTAGTCTAGGCTAGGGTTAGTGTAGTTAGGGTTTCAATTCAAAAGGTTTGAGAGTGTTTAGATCCAATTCTACTTCAACGTTTGAGGCTTGAGATTAGTGCCTTAGGGTTTAATGTAGTCATAGGTGAAGGATGCAAGAGTTGAAGGAGGTGAGATTTTAAAGGACTAGAGGGATAAGTTTTGAAGTGCTGCTAAAGTAGGGCTTCAGAATCATAACCCTAGGGGAGAGAGGCTCACTCCGGTGTTGCTAAAGCAAGGCCTCGTGCTCTCTCCTCCTTCCCAGCAAACAACTAGCTCAAATGAAATACAAAATCAAGACAAGAAGGCTTAAAGAGGGAGAGTGTTGCTAAGGCAAGGCTCTTTCATCAAACCCTAAAAGAAAACGACCCTAGGTGTAGATGACTTAGGCCTGGGACGTCCTCTTTCTCTTGAAGTCAAAATGGTACGGCTAGCTAAAGGGAGGAAGAAAAAGGGGTGTAGCTATGGCTAGGCTCTCTTCTTCTTCTTCAGTGGATAAAAGCTTTTCTATCAGGGGACATGAGACAAGGACCTACTTGTGTGCTTGTCACCTAGGGTTTTTATTCAACAAATTATAAATACATGTAAGAAAATAAGACTACAACCATTCAATCAAGAAGTTTTGCAGAAAAAATACTTACAATTCATCAAAAAATAATCATGCAAACCCTAGTTGTAAGTTGTAACACCTTCCTTCAAGAAAAACACCATAAAATGCCAAGAATCTCTTCCTTCAACAAGTGCGCCTTCCTCAAAATAGCCAATAACCCAAATAGGGCGCTAAAAATCAGACCTCACTATGAGTGAGTAAGTTGTGATGAAAAAATGAAGGTAAAACTCCTTCATTTATACCATTCCATGACCTGATTTTACATTTTAGGTCATGTAAAAGGTCGACAAGGCCAAAATACCAAAATCATACTGTTTTACATTAAATTGTCAAATTAAATCCTAAATCAAGCTAGAAAGAGAGTAAAATCCCCTCAAAGTGAGATGTTAGCCCCTTTTTGGGCAGATGGGGCGTCTTGGAGCAAAACGTTAGCCCCCCTTGGGCTTCTCCAACTTGCCACACGTGCCAAATGCCCTGTCCATCTACCAAAACGTCCATGAAGCAAGGATGACGTCATGGACCTCATGGGTGACGTCCTAGGCCTTCCAAGGCCAACGTTCCACTGAAAAGGGGTCAACCCCCCTGGGTCAAGTTGTGCCAGGGTGCCTATGGTGGAACGTCCTCCTCTTCTCTAGTGCAAATCCCCTGATCCATCTTTGTCCTATATTTCCCCCCTGATGGGGTCTCAACATCCACCTGATGGGCTCTTCAGCCCCATGGAGGTCCAAACTGATCATCTCCTCATGTGTACCGGTCCAAGGTGGTACTTGTCTACCGGGCATGGTCCTGCACATCAAAAGCTACGCCCTCCATGGGCTTATCAGTCACAAGGATCATATCAATGTCAATCACATTTCATCATCAATATTATTAAACATATGCATAAAATCCCTAATATATCAGTTAACAACTCAAAGACGTTACACAAGCCTACAATACAAGTCTGGAGAAAAGGACAAGGCGTCCTATTGGGCTAGTATCCACAGGAAAAGGAAAGTTCCTGGAAATATCTCATCCAAGCCATGTAAGTGGGTGATGTGGTCAGGGGGATGTCCAAGCATGTGGGTGTAGTGAAGGCCAAGGATGCAAAAGTGTTACCTGTGGGTGCCTTTGTAGAAAGCGCGCTGTTCCTGTCATTGATGCATTATTTCCAAGCCCATTCTTGCCTTTATTCTTTTTCATTATTTTATTCTTTTTTTTTGTTCAAGAGCTAAACAGGGGACACTGCCTTGGCATGGTGACTAGAGTTGACAACGTTACCCACAAGTACTTTCACAGAAATGAGAAGGTTGGCTTGTGATGAGACCCCCTTTCCCTTGTCCATGCAACCAAGGGTCACTGCCCTAGCGTGGTAACCAACTGGTGGCAATGTCATACTGCTAGGTACCCATGGACCTAATAGGCTGGCTCGTGTTTCTGGGTCCCTCTTGTTTCTTGCTGAGAAGCCTTTTATTGCTTTCTCGGGGATCCCTGGGCGAAGCATCTCGAAGTTTGTTCTTAGGCTTTTATCTTTTACCAGCTTGCTTTTACCTTCTCAGCCTTTAGCCCCTTCTTCCCACGAGGTAAGGTGCAATCCTGAAAATAGGTCAACCCAATGCCCGGACAAGGGGAGTGGGATAGGTGAGCGGGAAACAAGATGTAAGAGTGATACTATGATGGGAGCGGACGATGGATTTTCAAAAGTCTCCAGTGGCCAACCAAAACCTACAGACACAGGCTTGCTAGGGCACCCTGTCAATCCCCCAAACATGGTCAAGTGGGCAAATGTAAGATCCAAGCAGTTGTTAGAGATAAAAGGAATCAGATGCATATATTTAAAGGTTTTAATGATCAAAAGTGACACATACCATGATACTTGGACCAATTACCTCATGGAGCAAGAACCCTCTCTGACACAAGACCAAGCCGATGGTGGTGGAGGCTGCTGCTGCTGACAGGATAAATATGATGGAAGAAGAAAAGGTGGGCCCTCCAGGGCCATGCTCAGGTCAATCCTGCTCTTGGTACTCCATGTCTAGGACATGTGGGCCTCGAGACATGATCTCCTAGTTATCCCTAAAATGTGGGGATAATAGGGCCCACATGTCAGATGAGAAAGATCAGACTTGGAAGGCCTTGATGATGACTTAGACAACATAGCCTAGTCCTCACTTGGCAAACGATTTGCCCAGGAGGGGAAAAACATCCTCTTTTTGAGCTTGACATCATGTTTAGGTGGCTAGGGCATGGTGATGAAGTGCCACTCATTTGACACGTGGACGTTTTGAGGAGAAGAGGATCTTCACCATGATGAGAGTGTTTAGATGCTTGACATGTGGCATGTTATCCACCAAGTTGCACTAGGATGGACTTCCAGTGAGTCGCCAAAGATTGAACAACTCCTTGTTGAAAATTCAGAGTTTAGAAGTTCAGCCGGTTTATGAGACCAACCTTTTTCACATTTTCTATACTCTCCGGGGAATTGTAATAAGAGATGTTGCATGATGAACTTTGTAAAAGGTCTTAGCCACCTTAGACTTAGGCATGAGTTGTTACTCTGGAGTGTTTTTTTTACTTGTTAATTATATTTTTCCGTCTAAGCAATTTATAATTTCCGAGTTTTTTCACTCAATTTCTCCAAAGCTGGAGTATATACTCATGGTTAGGCCTTAGCATGGATATAAGCCTAGTGTCTAATGTATATTACCATGCTAAACATCCTCCTAAAATTTTATGGAAATGTGCTAAGTCCCCCTTAGGATATATATATATATATATTTATTATTTTTTTTTCAGTGAATTAAAAAATTTCCGTAAAACGGAATTTTTTAATTGAAAATTAAAGTTGTAATAAAAAAATGGTACTAGGGGACTTCATATGCCTTGGGGGTGCTCATTTTTGGACCTAGAGAACCCACATTACCTAAGTACCCACTTTGGTGAGTGAAATTAGTGATTTTAATCACTAAAAAGTTAATTTTCCTCACAAAACCCAAAAAAGACAAAAAAAAATCAGGAAAAATCAGCATCTATTAATGAGGAAACATGTCGGGGACATGTTTTTCCCTTGTCTGGAGTCCCAAACTTAGGTGGCGAGTTCTCTCTTGGTGAAGGCGACTTAGAGGAGGAATCAAAGGAAGATGGAGATCCCAAGATAGGGACTCGACCTCCCTTAGCATATGTGGTGCATTTTAGAGGAGTGGCGTCAATCTCGAGAGGGATGACTCGCCCCCTCCACCTACTCTTCACACTTGGCGAGTTCTCAGTTCCCACATGTTTTTTGAACTCAAGAAGGCTCGCTTTCATGTGGAGAGGTGTCAAAGCAAGCACCCACTCGTTTGCCACTTAAGCTATGCGCCCCTCCCACTTGGCATGCATACTTCTCTTGGGATCTTCACCCAAAAAAGTATAAAGCAAGGTCGACCTCCCTCTTTTAGAGTGAGTTGGAGCTTTGGGAAGACACACTATCATTGTATTGTATCATACTTTTGCTATTGAGATTGAATAAAATGCTTTGGAGGTCTATGAAGGAGTGTTCCAATGTTTGAATGTCAATTGTTGATGGTGCTACATTCATGAGGTGATATTATTTGAGTTATTTGCATGTTTCTTTGTTAAATTTGGCTTAAGAAGAATATTGTTATTCCATAGGGTTGAATTTGTAAGCTTGGTTGCATGTGCAAATTCTACAATTCATTTGCTTGAGAATCTCTTTCATTTCATAAAGGTTTCGGTTGACTAATATGTTTTGCATGAGATCTCTTGTAGGTGTTTCCAAATATTTAACAAGTTGATGCAAGTATTTTTGAATTGAACATCTCATTTTGCTTGGAGATGTGGATGGGTTTGGTTACACTTTCCGCAAGTTCCAAGATCTAAGAAGCAACATAGTTCCACTTCACAATTTCTAAGACTCCATTGCCCAAGTCCTCTTTCTCAATGAGTTGTATCTTCCTCTCTTACTCAAAAAATTTCTTTAAAATCTTGTTTTCCTTTGATTACTAGCTTGAATGCAAGGAAGTATTTCATTTATTAAAGATAAATTCAATCCTAAATCTGTTGCATGCATGTGTTAAGATTAGATCTAAAGCTTAATTGGAAGAATATCATCTTTTATCTAGATCTAGTCCATTTTTGCCTTGTTTTAGCTATTATTTCATAGTAAGATCTTGAGGCTAGTAATAGGCAAATTTGTTTGAGCTTTCAAATCATTTATTCGGAAATTATAGAGTGTTTTACTTGCTGTTTTAAATCAGCCCAAAAGACCCTAAGGAGGCTAGCTTTCTAGTTCTCACTCCTTAGTTACTTTTGCTTGCTTTAGCCTAGATTTACTTAGTTAAAGTTTGCATATTTTGGAGTTGACCAAAGACACTTCCCAAAGTGTTTTTTGGCCATCTTTCAAGCTAATAACTTGCTGTTTTCACGCAGAAGTAACATGTACGAGGGGAGGCTCCGCTCAAGTTTCGAGGATTAAACCTTTTTCAGAAGCCCCCAGAGTTGCCGGGAACCTCTAGTTCAGATTTTTGACTTGGAAAACATTGTAGGCCTTGGTCTTGCACTTTAAAAGATCAAGAGCATCCCAAAAAGAAAGTAGTGTAGTAGTTACATAAGTTTGCGAGCCACAAAGCTCGTGTTTTCTTCATTTCCCCATATCTTTAGGGGGAAACAGGTGTTGGTGTCCTTTTTTGGCTTTGGGGTTGTTTCCTGTTTTGTTCACTTAACATTTTTCAGTTTTACTTGCATAAAAAGATTAAAAGAACTCACATCACTAAATTTCAACTCTAAAATCAACCACAACAATCTTAGAATAGTTTCATTTTGTAGAATACTAATTGCTAGACTAGTTCTTTTTACAATTATTTGGAACAAGCCTTAGTTACTCAACTGCGTATGCAAGCCCGTTGCTACTTTCGAGTGGTGTTTGGTGACCTAGAAATGGACCCGAGTAATGCATGCTAGTTTTAATTAGGAAGATATCCCTTATTGTGCTATTCGTCTAAGGCCTCTGCATCTGGGTGGAGTGTGTTAAGTCAGGGAAGATGGGTGGAGTGTGTTAAGTCAGGGAAGATACTCGTTAATGAGATCCGTACTCTCCTTTGTTGGACCTACGACACACCTAGTTGGCATGTCTATAAGATTGTTGAATAGCGAGTAAGGTAGGCCAAATACACATTGCACATAAGTAGTGGGAACCCCAACTTTAATCTCCACTTCACGGTTTCAAGACTTACTTAATATTCCCAAATCCCATAATAAAATACTCAAGATAAAATAAACGCGACATTATTCAAAACATTACATTTAATTTCCTGGCACTTGTCTTTACTTTTATCTATCTTGTCAAATCTATCTTTACTTCAAAAGCTCATATGGTTCAAGTCATCTCCTTTTTGAAGTATATAATGAATGTATGAATGATTCTTTCATGTGGCTTACAGGGTGTATCCTTTTTACATAATTGAATCATGTATGCTGGTGATGCAAATCTTGATATTTCCATAATAAACTCGTAGATTAAAATTGACTTCCAGTCTTCATAGATTAAAAACCTTAGATTCATTTTCTTAGGGACTACCTCCATTGGCTTTGCTAGGAGTTAGCCTAGATGGAGGAGTTGAGGATTAGGTGACAACACCTTAACTCTAACTTGCCCCCAAGGACACATCGAGTGGATTGAAGATTTCTTCCACGTTACCCAGGTGTGTATAAAGGCGACAACATGGCCTTTGGAGGCCTACCCATGCTTCTCCAACACCAACGACTTCTTCAAAGTGGCAAAATGCCCCCTAAAAGGGAGACGTCCATGTAAAATTAGGGTTTTATTTTTGCAAAAGTGAAATTTTAAATGAATTGTTTAATATTACTTTGTTAAGGGGGCAAGATTAGGGCTGTTGACCCCTAATCTTGTGGTTTACCCCTTCTTTTATGGACAAGTCACCTTGGTGACATTTGTATAAATAAGAGATCATAAGATCTCATTTTAACATAACTCTCCCTGATTGTGAGAACTATTGGTCTGAAATTTTTTCTATCTTTGGCTCTATTAGTCTCTTGTGCACTTGTTTATGGCTATCTTAATGAATGGTTGATGGAGGAGTGAGGTGCTAGCCTTGGATGCTGTTTTTCTAGCTTTTATGGTGGAATATCTTGGCATCTTTCTTGATTTTGGTATGGTCTTCTACTCTTATGCTATCATTCTATTCAAGGCAAGGATTGTTGTGCTAGGAGCTAGGTGGGAAGTATAAGGGCATACACCCCCACCATAGTCTTCATCATTTTATTGCTTCATCTTATTGATTAAACAAGGGTTTGCTAAGAGAAGTATAAGGGCATACACCCTCTTAGGTTAAACCCTAGCTAGAGAAACTTGCCTTGGGAAGTAAAAGGGCTTACACCCCCAAGGAGGTAGCTTCTCTAGCTCTTTCTTCATTTGACTCCATTAACCCAATAGCTTCTCTAGCTCTTACTTCTTACCTAAGGCCTCGGGGCCCTTAAGATCACGTGTTGGATGATGTCAGGTGAAGTCATACAACCAGTGCAACCATTTGATCATATCATCAAAGTATCTCCCCTTGTGCTTAATCATGTGAAACAACAAAGATAAGTCTAACACATGGTAGTCACGAGGATAAAAAGATATATAATCAATCATGAAATAAAACTCAAGGAGATGGGTGAGAGGGAGGTTAAAGTTTGTAACAAAAATTAGAGTGTTGGGAGAGAGGGGACGCCTTAGTGGGGGAAGACTCTTCTCAATGAGACAAATCAACTTCAAGCAAGAGAACTTTCAAACGGTCAAAAATTACGTTTCCCAAGGAAATGATTTTATATCTCCAATGCAAAAAAGAATATGACTAGTGCCTTTACTATTGGGTTAATTGAGTCAAAGGAGCTTAGAGAAGCTACCTTCTTGGGGGTGTAAGCCCTTTTACTTCCCAAGGAAAGTTTCTCTAGGCTAGGGTTTAGGCTAAGAGGGTGTATGCCCTTATACTCTTCTTAGCAAACCCTTGTTAAAGCAATAAGATGAAGCATAAAGTGATGAAGACTAAGATGGTGGTGTATGCCCTTATACTTCTCACCTAGTTCCTAGCACAATAACCTTGACTTGAAACAAATGATAGCAAGAAAGTAAAAACCATACCAATTCAAGAAAAAATGCCAAGATAATCCACCACAATAGCAATAGAATAGCCTTCCAAGGTTAGCGCATCACTTCTTCCATCAACCATTCATAAGTATAGCCACACACAAGTGCACAAGAGATAAAAGAGCCAAGAGGGCCGAAAATTTCAGAACAAGTCTCTCACAAGACTTGGTCTCTATTTATACTAAAAGTAGAGTTGTGATTCAAAATGAGATCTTCTGATCTCTATTTATACTAAAAGTAGCTAACATAGTTTGTCCACAAATTAAGAAGTAAAACACAAGATTAGGGGTCAACAACCCTAATCTTGCCCCCTTAACAAAGTAATATTAAACAATTCACTTAAAATTTCACTTTTTGCACAAATTAAACCCTAATTTAGGAGGACGTCACCCCTTTAGGAGACGTTTTGCCACTTTGAGGAAATCGTTGGTGTTGGAGAAGCATGGATGGGCCTCCAAAGGCCATGTGTCAAGCATCTAGGAACTCATATCATGGTGAAGACCTTTTTCTCCTCAAAACATCCATGTGTCAAAGAGTGGCACCTCCCCAACATGCCCTAGCCCCCAAGATCATGATGTCAAGCTCAAAAGTGGAACGTTTTTCCCCTCCTGGATAAATCGTTTGGAAAGTAAGGGTTGGCTAGGTCGTCCAAGTCATCATCAAGGCCATGCAAGTCTGATCTCTCTCATCTGACTTGCGGGTCCCTGGCATCCAACATGTGGGCTTGTAGCCCCATGGAAGCCCACGCTAGGCTTGTTCTCCCAAAACTATCCACCAACTAAGTCCTGCAAAGACAAATGAACACGCCCTCCAAGGATCTCAAGTCATAACATCATGATAAATGAATCCAATCAATAAATAAGCCATCTAAGCATGTGCATCAAAGATCACTATAGCAAACAATTAACAGCTCAAAGACACTATGCGGCTTGTCAAGCTTAAATATGGGAGGGTTGACAAGGTGTCCTATTGGGTAGATCTTGCCCTAGGTCAAGGAGAGCTTCCAAGAGGTCCCTCTCTAAGCCATGTAAAGTGTATGAGGTGGATGGGGTGAAGACTGAATGGGCATAGGGCTCATGACATACAAGGGGTTGTAGTGTCTCATTCATGGGTGCCTTTGTAGAGGGTGTGTTGTACCTTCGTTCGCAATGCACTTTTTCCAAGCCCATCAATTACCTTTTATCTTTCTTTCTTTATATTTTCTTTCATAATAGCATAAGTAGAGATTGAAGGTCACTTCCCTGGCGTGGTGACCAGGTGATGGCAATGTCACCCACAAACCTAATGGAAATGAGAAGGCTGGCTTGTGATGAGACCCCCTTTCTCTCAGCCATGCAACTGAGAGCCATTGCCCTGGTTTGGTGACCAGATGATGACAATGTCATACCACTAGATATCCATGGACGTGATAGGTCGGCTCCTGATGAGACCTCCTATTCTTCAACTAACCTTTTAAGCATTTCTTTATTATATTGTGGGTCCCCTTTATTCAAAGGTAAGTGTTTCATTGCTTTCTTGGGTGATCCCTGGGCATGTTGAAATAATGTAACTGCAAAGTGTATTCTAATTATTATTGTTGTATTATTCATTAGATCAATCCCCTATTGCGGATTGATCATGTCGGCTATTGTAAAAGACCAAATCCCCTTTTGCGGATTGGTCAAAACATAATTGTAATAGGCATAATAAGAAGTCGGCCCCGGAATATATTAAAGAGGCCCCAAAATATATTAAAGGTGGTTATAACCACCTAGATTGAGAAGTCGGCCCTGCCAGTGAAAAGATACCTCCACACGTGCCAGAGTTGTATAAATAAAGAGGCTAGCGCCTCACTTAGACACACACTCACTTGTTCATTTGAGGAGCAAGTTTCGGAGCTGTAGAGAGAGAGAGAGAGAGAGAGAGAGAGAGAGAGAGAGAGAGAGAGAGGCGCATTCTTGGGAGAGGAATTT
>JASDQU010682638.1:0-11443 GCA_032191745.1 Picea mariana | reverse complement strand
ATAATTGTAATAAAGTTTCTAGATATAAATTGCGTTGGATTTTAGAAACGTTTCAATGTTTCAAGTGGACACTCCATCAATCGTCAAGGAATCTAAATGATGCTAATAAATAATTAAAAAGAGTGAACCTATAAAACTAATAAATAAATATCTTAAAAACCAATATTAAATTATGTGAGTAGAACAAGATAAATATTAATTATTAGTACACAATATTAAATAATACAAGTGGAAGGAATTAACTAATAAATAATAATAAATTTAATTTTAAGGTCATAGCTGAGTCAACCACCAATTTGGTGTATGAGACCCTCTTGTTTATTGTACAAAGGATCCCTTCCGCATAGTGATTTGATTGTTAAAGTTTATAAAGATGTACATACTCTACTCCCCTTTAGTTTTGAACCTATAACTTCTTAAAAAAAAACATTGAACCTACTTAAATTATAAAATAATGATTAAAACAATAAAATAATTATTTTGTTATAGATTAATAAACTATTAAAAAATACATAACATATAAAAATGAAGAATTAGTAAAATTTGATATAAAATATCATATGTAAAAGAAATAAATTTCATGAAAATAATGGCTTTGGAAAGAGGCCAATATAAACAAGTCCCAAGTACAAGAACTACAGAGCGTGCTCCAAAAGTTTCAAGACAAATTAATACTGTGCTCAATCTTTAATTGAGAAAAAGTACAATTCTAAATTGTCTTCTCGTGTCTTTTCCTCTCCCTTTCTTGAAAAGACTGAAATTGGCCTAGACATAGAACAACTGAAGCCTTCAACATAACTCTCACCCATAGAAGAAGATCACAAACATGTTATATAAGGAAACATTATGTTTACTATTAAATAAAAACTTTTTTATTGAGAGGTAGACTCTACTAAAAGTGAACAACCTTACAATATAATGTTTTCTTGACATAAGAATATATATTATTTTTTATTTTATTTTTTTAATTTTTTTTATCCCTGATTAATTTTAAGTGTGGCACAATATTTATGTCCCGTGCTAAAACTTAGTTAAGATTGTTTGTGAACACTCTTCAAGCGAATTTTGAGCTTTCCTATGAAAATTGCCATTGTAATATTCACATTTGAGGGATCAAGGTGATAATGATTTCTACCTCAAATAAAATGAAAGAAATTGGAATTACAATAACAATTTAGAATGCAGAAATTCGAGTATCAAAATCACTAATAAACCCTATCTTCCCTTCATAAGCCTACAACTGCATTTAACGAAGTTAAAATCAAGTATATGTATTATGAATTATCAACACATAACTTTGTAAATATACTTTTCTGTAAGCTCTGAAAATAACAATAAAAAATATGAGTCTTAGATCACTTTCGCATTCAAGCAACAAAATATCCTAACAAAGAAGACATAACACTGATGTATTGGTGTGCTACTACAACCTAAATATGTGCTATAATGTGAAGTTTGAGTCCATGACTCGATACATTTTTCACCTATCATCATCAAAATATGGACACTGGTACCTATATAATACCAGAAAATTTGTAGCACAACATTAACATCACTAATATAGCATAACCTTACTTTCCCTTCAAACTTCTTATTGTTATCGTAGGATTTGTAGTTGTGCAAAGCCCAACACAGGATCACCAAATCTTGCGTAACTACATGAAATCCTACCACTGTCACCTTAGTAAGAAATCTTTTCATTTTAGTGATGGAAGAGGTTCGCCACAAGGGAGGCTTCCCTGGTAACCTCAAGGGACCAAAGTAACAAGTTTGATAGCCAAGTTTACCGCCCCCTCTCTTGGTCACATAAGTCAACGTCTAGGTTTGTGAAATGGATGAGGTTAAAAGGTGTTTGAGTGCCTATCTGGAACAAGAACACTTTATAGCAATTATATGATCAATTCCAAGTACAACTATGCAATTAGAACCTCATAAGACATTGGACAATGTAAATTTGCTATGGTTGGTACAAAATTGCAACAATGCAACAATTTGCAATAACAAATACAAGTTTGTAACAAAAACAATAAATATGCCTCATAAATGCAACAATTGATGATGAAAATTGAGCATTTACTCAACATAACATTACCCAATTGTTAGATGCAATTTCGGGTAACTTTAAGCCACATTTAGATAAATGTATGCAATAAATAAGAGAGTATTTGATGGTTGTAACAAATTGTTTGCAATGGTAACAAGTTTGCAGGAGAATTAGCTTTAGTTAGTCTTAGTTATGTTAGTAGATACCTTGAGAGATTGAAAAATAGAGAGAATTTTGATCACTTTCACCACAAGAGAACTTAAACGATTACTGCCTTAGGGCTATGGAGTTTCTTACAACAACAATACAATATGTTTGGTGAATGATAATAGCATTATCTAAGAGGTAGGGTTTGAAGTCTAAGGTGATAGCACATTAGAGCCGTGGATTTCAAGCCTTAAACAGAAGGGTTGATAGAGTGCAAGCACTTTTGGGCTCTAGAAACCTTTACTCCTTTCTAAAGTTCTTGAAGTAAGTTATAATCAAGAGTCTAGAATCAAACTACTAAAATGATAGCACTTTAGGGATTTAAGAGATTAACCCTTAGTAGGATTTCCTTCACAAAATATGGATGAAATTAACCTTGTGAGAGGAGGAAGCACTTATGCTCCTCTCTTAGGGTTTTACCAAGCAAAGATCTTCAATATGAACAAGTAAAATTTACCATAAGCATTTAATAACTTGAAATGAAATTGCACAAATTTACTTACTTTACCAAGATAGGATAAGAATAAACCCTAATTGCATAAATTCCATCCAAAAATAAAAAAAAAATCCATCCACAAATGATCCTCCAAAGCAAGTAGCATGAGTGTAGAAGAGAGAGAGAGCACAATAGGATGAAAATTTCAGATTTGTCTCTCACAAAGGTGAGAAAGCTGTGATGATAAAATGAGTCTTGGCTAGCCATATTTATATGGGAAATCCTAGCCACCAAAAGACTCTAATGAAAAGTCACGTCTTTACACAAGAGGGTCGACTTCTTTAATTTTCCCTTTCAATTTAGAAAAAAATGAATTTTACATAAAATAAAACTCTAAAGAGGGTGACGTTATGCCCTAGTAGGGTGATGCTAGGCTCATGAGAGAGACGTCAAGGCTGAAAAGGTGGAACGTTGGGCCTCGAAAGGCCATATGTCCCTCTCTCAAGTGCTGGGGTCCATGCTACATGCCTCCTCCATCAATCCATCAAAACCCTAGCCCCTATGTGACGTCATGGGCTAGGAAGGTGACGTCTAGGCCTCCATGTAACACCCTGTTTCCCCCAGTCTGTAAATATAATTATATGGACCAAGGGACTATGGTAAACTTAAAAGTGTGAATGCTTGATTTGATGGACCTTGTGTAGAAGGTCAATGAATGTAAATTTTGATTATTGTAATAGAAAATGTTACATGTTGCATGACTACTGAGAGATGGGATGTGATAAGAGAGAGAGACCACGATTTCTAATGAAAAGGTGGTGGAGGGGACCCAAAATGGTTGTGTCAACCTCCACCGAACAAGTACCATGATGGAGTTAATTTTGCTTAGATCAGAACAACCCTTTGACCAGGAATAAATTCTTGTAAGGTTGGTAGGTGGGAAGGGCCTCCTCAAGATTTAATGAGGGATGGGGCAGACTGCCCATCAGGATGGCTTTCAGACCTGGCCACAAACGGGGGGGATTCGAGCCACACACAACCTTGCCGAGGGAGGAAAGAAGGGAAGTGTGGTGGACAGAGGGGACAGCCTGCGAAGAATGCAGAGACGAAAGTAGAGCTCTCGGTTCCGAGGAAGGATTGAAAGCCAAAAGTGAGTTCTGATAACGAAGAATAGAGACCGAGTCAGGAGAAGGAGAGTAACCTTCATCCTCATCTATTCCTGTATAGGGAGAAGGAGACTAACCTTCGTCCTCGTCTATTCCTGTATAGGGAGAAGGAGAGTAAACTTCGTCCCTAACTTCCGTTGAGCTGGAAGTAAGAGATTGAATCTCAAAGCATCATGGCCTAAGCTCGAGGGTGGCGAGTGATAAATCCATTGGGAGTGACTGAGCCTATGGTTGGGTGGAAACGAGCACCCCTCTCAACAATCACATCACACATTGTGGTTCTGATAAGTGTTTTATTGCCTTGTATTTTGAATTGAAAATCATGGATGCATGCTCGTGTTTATATGCTCATAAATGGTTTATGTATAGAAGTGATTGCCTTGTGTTTTGGATTGTAAATAATGGATGCATATTTATACTTATATGTCCATAATCGGTTTATGTGTAGAATGAATAAGTCCAGAATATAAGTCCGTTCCCTTGAGAATCGTCCCATATACTTGATTGTCATTATGTTCTAGTTTAATTTCTTGAAAGCACCTCTCCTAGGGAATTACCTCACATCCCAGAGTCGGAGCGAGTTCCTTGAAATGGCTATCGTTACAGTAAACTCACGAGTTTACCTTACCTTGTTTCAGAATTCATAGCTCGAAGAATTAGGAAGGCACTTCATTCAGGCCAGTAGTCTAAGGGACTTTGAACTGTACCCGAGCCCTTATGCAGAAGCTCGACTGAGAGTAGGGATAATTACCCAAGAATCATCTGAAGGTTTACGTGACCTGGGTCTAGGAATCCTGTGCAAGAAGGAGTTTAATTTCGAAGGTTTCAGAACCTTGGGAGCTAGAAGCTCCGAGGGGTTTAATTTCGTTGCCTAAGTTTAAGAAGGATAGCAAGTTTCAAATATCGAAAGGGAATATCCATTCGTTTGGAAGATGAACGGATGAGATCCTTTCAAAAGGATATGAGGCCTGTCAAAACCATTAGATTTGAAGAAGGAGCGCAGGTGTTAACGCCTCGACTCCTTCAATCTTCGCAAGTAGCAATGAAATTTGACTGTAGATTGAAGGATCTATCGGGACCCTCCTTAACCGTCGATCTGACACGAGTGGGTTAGTACAAGGAGTGAGCCGGAGTGGACTTATTCTAAGTCCAGAAGCTCGGGAGAGATAGAGTTTTAAGAAACACAGACGAGACCCAAAATCTAGGGTTTGTCAAAGGATCAAAGGTCGTAGCCTTTGGCACTTAGAGATTTGAGAAATCCAAAATGCAGAAGGATATCATAGATGGGGTGTCAGATCGGAGTGTGAGGACCAACAACCGTTGGATCCAAGAAAGGTGCACAGGGTTTAATCCCTTCGAAAGTGTACAGAAGAGTCATGGAAACTCGCAAAATCCAAACTCGTGAAATTGATCCTAGCCATTGGTGCTGGGAAGGACACGTGGTGAAAGATCAACATTTCGATGATTCACACGTCGGGGATTTTGAAGGCAAGAGTCGTGGAAACTCGCGAAATCCAAACTCACGAAATTGATCCTAGCCATTGGTGATGGGAAGTACACGTGGTGAAAGATCAACATTCCGTTGATTCGCACGTCGGGGATTTCAAAGGCAAGAGTTGTGGAAACTCGTGAAATCCAAATTCTTGAAATTGATCCTATCCATTGGTGCTGGGAAGGACATGTGGCGAAAGATCAACATTTCGTTGATTCGCATGTCGAGGATTTCAAAGGCAAGAGTTGTAGAAACTTGCGAAGTCCGAACTCGTGAAATTGAACACAACCGTTGGATTACAGGAGGATCGTAGACCATTGATCTGACGTGAGCAAATTTCGAAAATTTGGGTATCGAGAGGAACGGAGAAAGCTGTCTTGAAAAATCCTGAAACTCGAAGTCTCGATTCGAGCGAAAAGGTGTGGGCCATTAGACCTACGAGGTAGTTAGCCCGACGTTGACCACTTAGAGTGAATAAAGGTTTAGTAATGCCAAAACTCCCAAAGGCCGGAGTGTCGAAGTTCATTCTAGCCATTGGAAATAGGAAACACGGGCTGCCAGATCCTTCGCTTCGGGGTTTAGTGTACCGGGGAAAATGGATTGTGTGAGTAAGAACCCCCGAATGCCGAAGTTCCGAAGCAACAAACTAGCCGCTTCTAGTCATGGTATTCGGTCATCGCATATGGTCCTATGCGAAGGTCGCCAAAGAAAAAGGGGCCAGGCCCTGACCTCTCAATTAGAGATCATTAAAAAGAAAGGATTCGTCCTTGTAAGGATAATGAAAATTTTATTTATTTCTCGCCCCATCGTGCGTGTGTTACAAATTGGTATCAGAGCATGGTTACAACACTTGGCCTACTTGGGCTCATGGACAAGTCGTTTAAAAACTCTATTTGGAGTACTTTCAAAAGAGTGACACTCTACCTTATCTCTTTCTTAAGAAGTCTGGTTAAAAATGTTATTAAGAGAAAATAATGAAACTTTCTACTGTGTGTATGCATTTAAGAAATTGAACCACGTAAATTTCATGAACCAATAGAATGTTATCTAACAATAAGTGTTTTTGGCAACACTCAAACAGTCAGTGAACCACAGGAAGACTACAATACTAAAGGATTGTGACGTGTCATGAAGTGGGGGATGGATCCCACAATAGAGACAAGGAATCTGGCGAAAGGAGGGCAGTGGAAACCCCTCCAGATTTGGCCGAAACTGTAAGGAGCCTCAGGGCCGAGTTACAGAGTTTTAAGGCTAACAATGAGAGATTGATAAAGGAACAAGAGAAACAAAGAGAAATTAACGCAGTCTTCCTACAGATCTTATCCTACATACAGAGGCAACTGTAGCACGAACTCGCAACCAGTCATGTGGAATGACGACACAAGAAGAGAGGTCAGAGTCCACCTGAGACCCAAAAACATGACTCCATAAGTGACCCCACCGGGAGAAGTACCGCGAAGAAGGCCCAACCTGGAGGCAGGGGACACTCATCGGAAGAGTCCTTTGGAAAGGAAGCTGACGACTTTGAAGAGTCTTCTAGTAGCAGGGCTAGCTCACATTCTCAGAAGAAAGGAAGGAAACATAAGCGTTCCAAAACCCGTGGTCCTGAGGAGTTCAAGAAAGCCAAACCACCCTCTTTCGACGGAAAGATAAAGAAGGGAGAAGAGGCGGAAGCTTGGCTGCTGGGTTTAAAGAAGTATTTTAGAGTCCACGACTACTCTGAGAACCTGAAGGCTCGGATAGCCATCTTCAACCTGAATGGAAAGGCTTCTATATGGTGAGAAGACCTTAGGAATGTGAAAGGAGTCCATGAGAAGGATTTGTCATTGAAACAATTTGAGAAATACTTTAGGAAGCAGTATCTGTCAGAAAAATACATGGATGGGAAAACTAAGGAATTCTATGAACTTTGGCTGGGGCAGCTCACCATAGAGGAATTTGTCAATAAATTCCTTGAACTACTGAGGTATGTACCCTACATAAAAGATGAAAAAGAAAAAATGCAACGGTTCATTAGTGGGTTACCTCAAACCTACCGGGATAGGATTGAGTTCGACGAACCAAGGACCTTAGAAGAAGCTATCCAAAAGGCGAGGTATTGTTATGAACAGTTTGGGAGAAAGACAAGACCCCACAAGGACTGGAAGAGGAAGAGTAGTTCGAGATTCCAAAAGAAAAGGTTTAACTCCTCAAGATTTAAGAACTATGGAAAAGACTCTAGGGGGAGCCTTCCTGCTAGAAGTGTATATCAACAAAATTTCCCCTCTCAAAGTGGAAATAAACCTTTTTAGACAACCCCCATAAAGACCGATAACCTAAAGAAGGAACCCTTAAAATGATGGGGTTGTGGAGAAAATCATAGATTGAGGGTCTTCCCACACATACAACAAAACAATAAGGGGGTCTACAATATCCAAGAAGCTACCACCGTCAATGATGTGGCTAGGAGCATGCCACGAATCTATGCAGCGCTTGACAATAATCAAGCCAACCACCAAGCTTCAGTAGTGGAGCTGGAAGGTATGATCGCCAACCACCCAATTTCTATTTTAATTGACCCAGGTTCTAATTTGAGTTATGTAGCCCCTCAGACTACCAATAAGTGTAAACTGCAACCAATTAGACATGTTAAACCATGGTTGGTACAACTAGCCACTGGGACCAAAATAAAGGTGGCAGAGGCCATACCAACCTGCCAATTCATCATGGGTGGATTGCCCACCCGAGCGACCCTTAACATACTTCCTTTGGGATCTTGTGACTTGTTGATTGGTATGGACTGGTTGGATGCTCATAAAACTAAAATGCACTGTTATGATAAAACTTTAGAATGTGTAAATGAAGAAGGGAGAAAGATGACCCTCCAAGGGATTCAGAAGTCTGTCTCAGTGAGACAAATATCAACCCTTCAAATGAACAAGTATTGCAGAAAAGGGTATTCCTTGTATGCAATACAGGTGTTGGAATCCATTGAAGATGACAAACCAAACCTAGAGGACCACCCCATATTAAGAGAATATAAGGACGTATTCCCAAAAGAAGTACCAGGTCTACCTCTGAGAAGGGATATTGACTTCTCAATAGAACTTAAACTGAGAGCAGTACCAACATCTAGAATGCCATACAGAGTGAGCACACCATAGATGGTTGAGCTCAAGCTACAACTAAAGGAGATGATGGACAAAGGCTACATCCGACCCAATGTATCTCCGTGGGGAGCACCTGTTCTATTTGTGAAAAAGAAAGATGGCACACTCCGACTGTGCATAGATTATAGACAACTCAATAAGCAACCATAAAGAACAAGTACCCCTTACCAAGAATCGATGACCCATTCGACCAATTGGGAGGTGCATCCATCTTCTCAAAGATCGACCTAAGATCTAGCTACCATCAAGTCCAGATTAAGGATGAAGACATCCACAAAATAGCCTTCAGGACGAGGTATGGTCACTACAAATTTTTGGTGGTGCCATTTGGGTTAACCAATGCCCCCACCACTTTTATGTGCTTGATGAATAATGTACTCAGCAAATTTCTAGATAAATTTGTATTGTTTTCATTGATGATATCCTAATCTACTCCAAGAACAGGGAGCAGCACGAAGAACATCTTAGACTCGTACTTCAAGTACTAAGGGAGCATCAACTCTACGCTAAGTTTAGCAAGTGTGATTTCTTTCAGAAGCAAGTCCACTACTTAGGCCATGTCATATCTAAGGAATGGGTGGCAGTAGACCCCAACAAGATCAGATCCATTATGGAATGGCCTACCATGAAAGATGTATCCGATATTAGGTCCTTCATGGGCTTATTCCTTCGTAAAAGTGTTTTCCAAGATTGGTTGTCCAATCACCGCCCTTCAGAAAAAGGGGACTAAACTCATTTGGACATCAAAATGTGAAGAAAAATTTCAGGAACTGAAATACCTCCTGACCCATGCCCCCGTGCTAAATATTGCGGACCTGAATGATGATTTCCTTGTGTGTACAGAAGCCTGCAAGGAAGGACTCGGAGGAGTCCTTATGCAAGAAGGTCGTGTAATTTTCTATATGTCCCAAAAATTAAATGAGCATGAGATCAATTATGTGACCCATGACCTAGAGTTGGCTGCCATAGTACATGCTTTAAAAATGTGGAGACACTACCTCCTGGGTAGAATATTTGTGCTTATGACAAATCATTGCGGATTGAGACACCTATTTGATCAACCAAAAATCAATGCGAGACAAGCGAGGTGGATGGCTCTCCTAAGTGAATTCAATTTCGGAATCAAACATATAAAAGGAAAGGAAAATAGGGTGGTCGATACCCTTAACAGAAGTATAAAAACGATTCATCTAGCAACAGTAAGCACCTGCAAAATGGATGTCGGGGAGAGAATTAGAAATGCACAAGAGACAGATGCATTGTTTAAGACCATGAATTCATACCTAAGGCAAGAGCCTACATGGATGAAGTATGAAGGCTACCAAATGTTCGAGGAAGGGCTACTGACTTACATAAATAGATTGTATATACTGAACTGTGATGACTTGCAGAGGTTCATAATGGATGAACTGCATAAGAGACCATGTACTGGTCACCTGGGATATCAGAAGATGATCACAACCATTAGGAAACAATTCTATTGGCCTGGGTTAAAGAAAGACATAGCTAACTATCTAGCTAAGTGCCTAGAATGCCAATAAATTAAGGCAGAGCACCGACATCCAGACGGATTATTACAACCCCTACCGATCCCATAATGGAAATGGGAAACCATCTCCATGGATTTAATCACTGGACTACCAAGGTTGACCAAGCAAAATGATGCCATCATGGTTGTGGTGGAAAAGATGAGCAATTCTGCTCATTTCATCCCTGTCAAGTCAACTTGCAAGGTGATAGATATTGCCAACATCTTCATGAAGGAGATATTCAGACTGCATGGCATGCCCAAGGAAATTGTATCTGACCGAGATACCAAATTCACTTCAAGTTTTTGGAAATCCCTAATGGCCGGTTTGAAGACAAAATTGTTATTCAGCACAACTTATCATCCCCAAACTGATGGACAGACAGAAAGAGTGAACCAAATAGTAGAAGACACGCTAAGGATGCATGTAATGCATCAGGCTAAGAAGTGGGAAAACTGCCTACCATTGGTAGAGTTTGCCTACAACAACGGTTATCAAGAATCCTTGAAGATGAGCCCTTTTGAAGCCCTCTATGGTAGACAGTGCAAGATTCTAATCAGTTGGAGCAATCTAGTGGACAGAATTACAATCGGACCCGACATGCTGAAGGAAATGGAACAACAAGTGGTTTAGATAAGACAAAATCTGAAGATTGCTGAGGATAGACAAAAAATTTACGCCGATAGAAAGAGAACTCTCAGAGAGTTCAAGACCGGAGACCATGTCTATCTCAGAGTTAGACTCAGGAAGAGTTCCCTGAGAATGGGAGCCTATGCCAAGTTGGCACCTCGATATTATGGACCCTTTGAAGTCTTAGATAGAGTGGGACCTGTAGCCTATAAGCTAGCACTTCCTCCCACTATAAAGGCACATAATGTTTTTCATGTTTCATTATTAAAGAAATATGTACATGATGCTAATCATATAATTGTCTGGTCTGTGATCCAGGTGGAACCGGAGGGAGAATTCCTATCAGAACCCCAATGCATATTAGATAGGAAGGAAACCTCACTCAGGAATCGAACCATTGCACAGGTCAAGGTGCAATGGAAACACTTTGGCCCATATGAGGCTACATGGGAAATGGAAGATGCCATGAGGCAGACATTTTCGATTTTGTTCACCTCTGTACATACATATCATGTTGATATATAGAACATCGAGGACGATGATTCCTTTAAGGGGGAGGGAATTGTAACACCCTGTTTCCCCCAGTCTGTAAATATAACTATATGGACCAAGGGACTATGGCAACCTTAAAAGTGTGAATGTTTGATTTGATGGACCTTGTGTAGAAGGTCGATTAATGTAAATTTTGATTATTGTAATAGAAAATGTTACTTGTTGCATGACTGCTGAGAGAGGAGACGTGCTAAGAGAGAGAGACCACGATTGCTAATGAAAAGGTGGTGGAGGGGAC